>JADBJO010006716.1:82500-110000 GCA_016801955.1 Conus betulinus | reverse complement strand
ACATTATGCATAAATATAGCCTTATTGTATTCGAGTTTTTGCCTTAGGAGGTGGCTCCAAGCAGACGGATGAAAACGAAAGGAAAAGGACTAGTTTGGATGAACATGAAAGGGAAGGGACTAGTTTGGATGAACATGAAAGGGAAAGGACTAGTTTGGCGCTTAAGGTGGCGCAGAAGGTAGGGTCACAGGTGAGTTGCAAAGGCCTGAAATATGTTGTCAACTGAGGAGAAGGTCATGTATTTGAAGATTGTAGGTGATTTCGTCGTTGAACCCCCCCCCCACACACACACACACACACACACACACACACACACACACACACACACACACACAAAACAGAAGGACATAATTGGTGGGGGGAGTTGTTGTTTTGATCAAATTGTCAGCTTAACATCAGATGCTGGCTCAAATTGATGGTAGGCCACAAAATGCTGACATGCATTGTAATTATATAGTCTTTCAGTGTGCCAGATCCTAATTGTGGAGTGTGGCCACCGCCACCTCCCCTCCCCTACCTCCCCTCTCCCCCCACCCCCACCCCCAGCCCTCCCTCCACTCCTTCCTCGTCCTCAACCTCTGAGATAATGGAAAGGAAGCAAGAGGCGAGCGATTGAAAACCTCTTCACTTTCCCGCCCTTCAATCCGGATCGGAGTTTTCTAGCGATTTCAGGTGTAGCTCTTCATTTTCTTTCTTTCTTTCTTTTTTTTTTTTTTTGTTGCCTGTTGGCTGGTGTTGTTTTGATTGTGTTGCCTGGTGCTGGCTTTTTCTCCCTGTCAGTCTGGCTTTTGCCGTTTGGTTGTGGCATGAGGATGGCTGCCGGTCAGGTCTGATAACAGGACGTCGCAGCCATGACAGTGCTGGAAAGGAGAACGTGCATAGGAGGTGGATTTTTTTAAAATGACGTTTTGAGCATGGATTAAAAAGAAATGAGAGTGGACTAATTGCGTTGTAAGTTTGCTGGCAGTATTTGTGGTATTGATTGATTAATCAATTATCGATGGATAGATAGAGGGAGGGAGTGAGTGAGTGAGGAGAGTGAGTGAGTGAGTGATGGAGGGAGTGATAGATGGATGGAGGAATGGATGGATTGATTGATCGATCGATTGATTGGTTGGTTGACTGATTGATTGATTGATTGAATCATTCAGATTGATTGATTGAATCATTCATTCATTCGTTCATTCACTCATACATTTTCTATTTCCATGCCAAGTACAGTAATTGTAATGCAAAGCTTAATGATGGCGATAATCATGACTATAATGATGACGACGATAATGTGTGTGTGTGTGTGTGTGTGTGTGTGTGTGTGTGTGTGTGTGTGTGTGTGTGTCTGTGCTGGGAATCAATGGTGTATTTATGCTCACAATATGAACTAATCTCTACATCTGTCGATCTTCATCCTCCTCTCGTCCCGATCCCTTAATTCTCTAGCCACCCACTTTACAAGTCCCTAGTCCTTTAGACACACTTTACAACCGCTAGTCCTCTAGCCAGTTTACAACCCCTAGTCCTCTACCTACCCACTTACGACACCTAGTCCTCTACCCACTTTACAACCCTTAGTCCTCTACCCACTTTACATCCCCTAGTCCTCTACCCACTTTACAACCCTACCCATTTTACAACCCCTAGTCCTCTACTCACTTTACAACCCCTAGTCCTCTACCCACTTTACAACCCCTGGTCTTCTGCCCACTTTACAACCCCTAGTCCTCTACCTATTCCCTTTACAACCCTAGTCTTCTTCCCACTTAACCCCCCCCCCCCCCCCCAAGTCCTGTACCCACTTTAACCCCTACCTCACTCTTTCCGATCGTTCCATTGCATTCAAGTGTGGAGCAGAAAAGTAGAAATGGTTGAAGGCAGCAGGCGATTTGCTCAGCTGCCAAATATGTCTGATGCTCCAGTGAGTTTTGTTTGACTTGAGGGATTGTGTCCGTTTCTGACCCCGTTCCTCCATCTCTCTCCCCCTCCCCCACCCACTTTGCCAACCCACCTCACCCCTGTCCCCCCTCCCCCACTCACTTTGCGAACCCCCCACCTTCTTCCCCTCCCCCACCCACTTTGCCACCCCACCCCGCCTCCCCTCTCGGTCTCCCCACTCACACTTTGCCAACCCACCCCACCCTCTCCCTCTTCCCCACCCACTTTGCCAACCTACTCCTTCCCTCTCCCCCCCCTCCCCCACCCACTTTGCCACCCACCCCCACCCTCTTACCCTCTCCACCCCATTTTGCTTTCTCAAACTCTGAGATAATGTCCAGAAAGGGAGGTGGGGTTGGGGTGGGGGTATTGAGCACTTCTTCAACTTCTCTCATTCCGGATCTTTCGTTCCAGGATTCCTATTTAAGCATTCTTCAGTTCTTGTTGTTCTTCTTCCCTGACTGTGTCGTGGTGGATGTGGCTTTGCTCTTGGCCATAATAATAATGATGAAAACAGTTTCTTTCGTGCCTATTCTAACAACGTAGGCTACAGTGCGTTTTACAAGTTTGAAACAGATCCATATCTAACTCACACACACACACACACACACACACACACACACACACACACACACACACACACACACACACACACACACACACACACACACACACACACACACACACACACACGTCTGTGTTCACGAGTCACAAAACATTATTTTGCATGCACTGGCTCGCACACATGCACGCATACACACACACACACACACACACACACACACACACACACACACACACACACACACACACACACACACACAAACAAACACACACACAACACACACACACAGATGTGTATGTGTGTGTTTGTGTGTGTCTGTCTGTGTTGGTGTAACAACAACAACAGACACAGACACACACACACACACACACACACACACACACACACACACACACACACACACACACGCACACACACACACACACACACACACACACACACACACACACACACACACACACACACAAACAAACACTGGGACACAATGTTGCATACATAAACACTTGCAATATATAACTCGGTGAACAGCTCATTCGTCCACGAGCAAAGTGTGCAAGTGACATATAATTCAGTAATATTTATGGAGTGATTATGGGGGGTGGCAGCTGATGTGAAAACAGAAAAGCCCAGCCATTTGATGGTTTTGGAAGGGACTCTGAATATTTCACGTGGCTTTGATGCCGTCTGTGGTCTGGCATGCTTGCCATGGAAATGTTTGGGAATGGTACTGGCAGCTGAGAAGGGAAAATAAGGAAGGCGTTGCCATGGTGACGGGCAGTGGAAGAAATAATGTGTGGATACTGTGCAAGATGTTAATATTATTACACATTGGGCATGCATTTCATAATGGAAGTGGGCTGATGCTTCTGATATTGTTTGGCAGTTCTAGTTGTGAGCCGCAAGATTTTTTGCTTTCATCAGTTCATTAATATATTCATTGATTCATTCATCCATTCATTCATTCATTCTTTCAATCATCCCGGGCATTTTCTTTTTTCTTTTTTTAATTATTGCTGTTACCATAATAGTGGGGAGGATGATAGTGACAAAGATGGTGATAATGATGACGACGACGACGACGACGACTATGGTACTTGTGAAGGTATTGATGTGTGTGTGTGTGTGTGTGTGTGTGTGTGTGTGTGTGTGTGTGTGTGTGTGTGTGTGTGCGCGCGCGTGCGCGCGCGCGCGCGTGAGTGTGTGTGTGCGCGCGCATGTGTGTGTGTGTGTGTGTGTGTGTGTGTGTGTGTGTGTGTGTGTGCATACGTGTGCATGTGAGTGCGTGTGTGTGTGTGTGTGTGTGTGTGTGTGTGTGTGTGTGTGTGTGTGTGTGTGTGTGTGTGTGTGTGTGTGTGTGTGTGTGTGTGTGTGTGTGTGTGTGTGTATGCGCTCTCTCTCTCTCTCCTCTCTCTCCTCTCTCTCTCTCTCTCTCTCTCTCTCTCTCTCTCTCTCTCTCTCTCTCTCTCTGTGAAACTAATCGATTTCCCATTTACATTATTTCAGCTGTCAGATGTATCTGCTACTGGCTGAAACTGTTACAAATGGAAGACTTTAGAATTCCTCGGAAGGCGTACAATATGTTGTATGACTTAGATGCTAAAGGCAAAAGTAACTGGGTGTCCACAGTGCGCCTTTGTCTATTTGAATACGGATTTGGATTGTTTGGCTGAATCCAGGGGTTGGTAATACTGAAGAGTTTTTATGTGTTTTTCCGTCAACGGCTGGTTGACTGCAGATGGCAGAAATGGACTGATCATATTCATAACAGCGGCAGATTTGATTTCTACAGGAACGTTTGTGATGTTCATGACTTGAAAACGTACTTAACCTTAGATATGGACAGGCACCTAAAACATGTAACAGCAAAATTCAGGCTAGGAATATCTGCATTGGCCACTCATTATTTTAGATATCGCATATGTAATGATTATGATATACATTGTCCTTTATGTAAAAAATCAATTGAAACAGAATTACACTTCGTCCTGTCCTGTCCAGCTCTCATAAGCATCAGAGAAAAGTTTATTAAGCCTGAATATTACAGACAGCCATCCTTGTTTAAACTGAGCCTACTTTGTTCATCTACTTCTGCAGCAGTTGTTAAGAATTTTTCTTTGTTTTTGTACAAGGCCTTTAAATATAGGGAAATTTTTACTTCTTGAAATCGCCCTTGATTATTCTTGTTTCGTTCCGTAATTTGATTTCATGTAACTATTGTACTTGTGTGTTCACACAGCCCCTTCATTTGGGGCCTTGGCCTGTTATATGAATAAATCATTTGAATCTGAATCTCTCTCGCTGCGTCTCTCGCTCTCTCGTCAATATCTCTCTCTCTCTCTCTCTCTCTCTCTCTCTCTCTCTCTCTCTCTCTCTCTCTCTCTCTCTCTGTGTCTGAATCAATCGTGTCTTCATGCTAACAGCCTAACTTGATTTGTGCCTCTGTCCTATTTCCAGTGCCCCCTGTGGCCCTCTAGTCTGCCTATCTCTTTCCCCTGTACCCTTTCCCGGGCGCTGGTCTGTAGAAGAGAAAGCTGAGTGTGTGGGGTGCTGCAAGTCGCTGCCGTCCTGCCAAATGGATCTGATGCTTTGCTGACTTCGGTTCAGTGTGTGTGTGTGTGTGTGTGTGTGTCGTGTCCGTGTGTGTGTGTGTGTGTGTGTGTGTGTGTGTGTGTGCGTGTGTGTGTGTGTGTGTGTGTGTGTGTGTGTGCGTGTGTGTGTGTGTGTGTGTGTGTGTGTGTGTGTGTGTGTGTGTGTGTGTGTGTGTGTGTGTGTGTGTTTCTCCCTCCTCCTCAAACTCTGTGAGTAACATCAAGGAATAAGACAGTTCATTATTGAAGACGTCTTTATTTTCTCTTTCCCCCGTTCTCTTTTTAGACCTTTTAAGTTCTGCTTTTTCGTTTGTTTGTTTTGATTCTGAGAACCCTTCTTCCTTAATGTCTTTTTTCATTGTGACGCCTTGTCCTGTCCTGTCTCTATGTAATTGGCTGGCTTTGCCTGTTGTGGAGTTATTGATAATGGCAGCAGATAAAAGAAATTCAAAGAGCTGAATGATGGTGTTTGGGGAGGAGAATGTGTGCGCAACTGGACTAAATGAAACGAAACAAAAGGAAAGGTCGTCTGCAAGGAGAGTGGGTTGGTGCCTGGTAATGTGAACAGCCTGGTCATCAGCTACGATGTGATGTAGTGACTGATTCATCCATTCATTCATCTGGCCCAGCCCCCTCCCTTCTTTGATTGATTGATTGATTTATTTGTTACTATTTCGTTGTCGTAATCCTGGTGGTGAGGGTGTCTGGTGATCATTATCAGGATGAGGATGATGTGATGGTAGTAGTGCTGACAGTGTGTGTGTGTGTGTGTGTGTGTGTGTGTGTGTGTGTGTGTGTGTGTGTGTGTGTGTATGCATTTCCCTCTTCTCCTGCTCCCCACTCCACCTTCCCCCGCAGTGCCACCCCAACACACCCAGCCCCTCCCCCTCTTCTGGACGACCATCCAGGAAGATCTTCCCACTTCATTGCTTACTTTCCCCAGGCTGACCCAGGAAGATGGTGCAAACACATCCCACTTCAGTGCTTACTTTCCCCAGGCTGACCCAACACCTGTGTGCAGTGCAGTGGTGCATAACAAACATCCCACTTCAGTGGTTACTTTCATCCCACTTCAGTGCTGACTTTCCAACACACGTGTGTGCAGTGGTGCATAACAAACATCCCACTTCAGTACTTACTTTTCTAGGCTGACCCAACACGTGTGTGCAGTGGTGCATAACAAACATCCCACTTTAGTACTTACTTTCCCCAGGCTGACCCACACCTGTGTGTGCAGTGGTGCATAACAAAACATCCCACTTCAGTACTTACTTTTCTAGGCTGACCCAACACGTGTGTGCAGTGGTGCATAACAAACATCCCACTTCAGTACTTACTTTTCTAGGCTGACCCAACACGTGTGTGCAGTGGTGCATAACAAACATCCCACTTTAGTACTTACTTTCCCCAGGCTGACCCAACACCTGTGTGTGCAGTGGTGCATAACACATGCCACTTCAGTGCTTACTTTCCCCAGGCTGACCCAACACCTGTGTGCAGTGGTGCATAACACACATGCCACTTCAGTGCTTACTTTCCCCAGGCTGACCCAACACCTGTCTCCAGTGCGGCACATACGATCTGCACTCATAGTGTCACTCTGATCATCACCAGCCTTTTTTTTCCCTTCATCCTTTCAGGTACCAGTTCAGTGGCCCCTCCCCCAGCCTTTTTTGTCTCCCCTCCCCTCCCCTCCCCCCCCCCCTGCCCCCCCCCCCTGAAAAAAAAAAAAGAGGCATCTACACTTTTGAACTCTACCGTCAGTAAACATGACCCCCCCCCTTCCCCACCCCCCCCCCCCCCCCCAAAAAAAAAAAGCGGAGTGGGGATGGAAGTGGGTGGGAGGGGAGGAGAATGGAAAAGAGCTGAAAGGAGGAGGAGGGTAGGGAGAGGGGAGTGAGAGAGGGGGGACTGATAGGATGGGGAAGGGGGGGGGGGGGGGAGAGTCGAGTGTGTCGACTGAAAGATTTTTGGTCTGCTGCCAGAAATGATCTCAGCCCTTAGAGAGTCAGTTTTTTTTTTTCTACATCAGCAACGCAACGTGAAGTAGTGACCCTTCGGCTCCCCCTTCCTCACTTACCTACCCTAACCCTCTTCCCCTTCCCCCACTCCTCACTCCTTTCTTTTCTTCACAGCCCCCTCCCACCCATTACCCCCTCTCCATCTATTCCCCCTCCCCCCCCTCCCTCCCTCCGGCAGCCTTGCTGCATCTCCCTTCATTTCTGTCCACCATTTCTTGCCTCGATATATTTTTTTCTTTCCTTCCTTTCTGCGTACACAGGCTGATACTCCTGGAGACACTCGCTGCATAGACAGGCTGATACTCCTGCAGACACTTCCTGTATAGACAGGCTGATACTCCTGTGGACACGTCCTGTATAGACAGGCAAGGATTAATCCCATCTACCCCAACCAAGGGAGTGGAGTTTTGTGTAAATGACCGTTTTTTTCTTTTAAAATCCCGCCATTAGGGTAGCCATACTCCAACTTCGGGGAAGGTGCATGCAATGTGTAACATGTCATCCATACCAACGGACAAACTGGTCTTCTCTTCCGAAAGTTGGGTGATGGGATTTGATGTGTGTGCGCATGATGTTACGCGTGCGTTCACACACGGAACCCCGGTTTATATCTCGTTTGAAGGACTGCATGGGAAATGGGGTCAGAACCAATGTTACCTCCGAGAGAAAAAATCCCCCTCTACCGAAACGGCCTGGCGGAGATTCGAACTCGCAACCCTAGGATCCTAAAATTACGAGTCCGGCGCTCTACCAACTGAGCTATTGCGGCCCCCTTGCCCCTATACTGATTTCGCTTCACCCTGACCTCCCTTTTGCTGTGTTCGTTGGTTAGTGGCCACACGCCACAATTAGGATTTGGCACTCAAACACGATGTAATCCATGTAAACGTTTTGAGGCCTGCCTTAAACTGGAGCGAGCATGAAAAATTGACGTTAAAGTGATCATTGATCAGAAGAACACCCCCCCCCCCCCCACCAGTTATTTACCTTTTGGGGTGTGTGAGGGGGTGGTGGTGGCGGGGATCTTCACCGATGAAATCTCAAACAATCTTCCAATATATAACCATTCCCCTTAGTTGACGACACACTTCGTGCCTTGGCACTCACCCGTGGCGCTGTCTGTGCGCCAGGTGGTTTTGCCAAAATAGCCCCCTTCCTTTGACTGCAATCTGTCTGCTTGGAACCACCTGGCTTGTACCTTGATGGCCACAGTATGAAAGAAAAGTATGAGAATCAACTTTCAGACGCGATAAGAATTCTCTGAACAATCTAACCGCGCCAGTCTATAAATACTCCACTCTTTCAGCAAAGCTTTGGCGCCTTCATTTTTGGCGTGCAGCCTGTACTTTCCAGCGGAACGGCTGGATGGCTTCCAAGTGAGGGGTGAGGTGAGAGATTCGCTTCCTCTGATGTCTTCATTCTGGATAGATAGCTCTTAGCGACGCAGGGAGGAAGGGGCAAAGGGGTTAGATATATAGGGGGGTCAACGGTTGCTTGGATCATCTGGGCTGATGAGTTCAGATTTCTATCACTATCACTATTAAGGACATAATCAGAATGGATGTTTGTGAAGGTGTCGATGGAACTCTCTCTCTCTCTCTCTCTCTCTCTCTCTCTCTCTCTCTCTCTCTCTCTGCAAAACTGGTCCACCAATTTACGTTTATTTCCATCATTGAAAGAGCGATTGTTTTTGATGTTTTTCTTAAAAGTCAGTTGCGGCTGTTTGTAGGTGTGTTTTGAGTGTCTCCTGAAATGTTCCTGGTGTCTGTTTTATAATCTGAAACAAACATGAAAGGAAATCATAATGAATCAGAGAACGGCACGCCTAAATAACGAGTAATTCTTGCTCCCATGGTGAAATGAATTGACGCCCATCTCCCCCCAACGAATGCTGCTTACGACACGAATCGCCCGGCAGAAAGGACAACACAGAACACACGGAACAAGGGGAAGGGGTGGGGGGTGGGGTGGGGTGAGGGTGTCTCCTTCTTTGTTCTGTGTGCTCTGTGTTGTCACTAATTTGTGCGTGTGTTTATGTCATATTCAAAGTGTCCAAGCTTACTGAAAGCTTCTACAACGTTTCACAATGATTTTTTTTTTTTTTCGCTTTTTTTTCTTCGAGAATGCCATTGAGAGGAATGAAGAATGCAGCCACAATGAATTGTCTGATACATTTCGAGTCTCCTGCTACATGAACATGAGAAAACAGAAAAGCCTTAAAAAGTGTTTGAAAGAACTCCGCCAAACAACAGGGACAAACGAATCGCATGCCCATCTCACGCCGAATTTGACAAGTGGTTGCTCGTTCTTCATTTTCGTTGTCCTGAGTGTCGTTGATCTTGCTTGAAGAAGGAAGACCTAAGAGGTCGAAACGTGTTGTGTTTTTGTCTTGTGGTTCGTTTGTCCATGTTGTGTGGCAGGAGTTACTTTTAACATTTTTTAAAGATCTTCTGCAGATTTCCGCCTGCAGTCGCCTCATTTGGCAACTAAAAGTAGACCAGGTTTACGAGGAGGTCACAGAAGCTTAGCCACCGGTTTAGGACAACCCAGTGCTGTTTTTTGGCTGTCGGGGAAATTGGGCTGTTTGACCAGAGCTGTTATGATTCTTCGGTGCATGGGAGAGCCAGCGTTTCTGTCTGGAGGCGGCATCTTTGAAGATGCTCGGTGTCTCAGCTATTTCTGTCGAACTTCCCCTCTTCTCTTTGTCTCTAGGAGACTCGTGCTGTTTTCTTTCTGAAGGAGTCCGCACTGCTGAAATGTGTGTGGTGCGCGTAGAGTGCCATTCTGTATTGCCACATCATCGTCCTTATGGATAATCAATATTACCTGTTTGAAAGAAACCCAGCTCCTGTCCCTCACTTGTATAGCGAAAACACCAAAGTGGAACGTGTAAGTGAAGATATGTATCTGAGTACTACTTTAGATGATAAGCTGAATCTTAATGCAAATACTCCATTTATCTAAAAAAAAATGCAAATCTAGAATACTGTCTTCAGAAACTTCGGTCTCTCTTTCTGTTAAAAGGACATCTTAAATGATATGTTTTGTCGTTGTTTTGTAGAATCAGTGCTGTCCTTCGGTTTTTATGTGCTGGTTTGGAAATCTTAGCGCGAAAAACAAAAACATTTTTAAACAGAGTGGTGAATGCATGTGGAAAGATTGTTGGGAAAGAAAAGCAGTCAGATAAATCGTATGAATTTGTTTCATATAGATCCATAATCATGATTTTTACGGCCACTCTTAATTTCTCTTTGGAGATGATAAAGTGTTCTTGACTTGACTTGATTTGACTTGACTTGACTTTACCGTTTACCGCATGCATTTCCAACAAACGAGATCAACCACGAGATCTTGTGAATAAAAGGAAATGTACTTAAAGTGCTATTTCGTCTTAGATGATCTTTTTCAATCATCTTGAGAGTTCGAGAGTTTTTATTTTCAATTATTACTGAGAAAGGTTTTTTTTCTGTTTTTTTTTTTTATCAGACGGAGGGGATTCTTCTACTTTGAGTCTGAGAGAACCACATTGAAAATGAAACATACAGGAAATTATTGAAGATGTTATTTCTGCTGAGATAATTGTTCCTTTGTTCTTCTTCCTCTTCTTCTTCTTCTTCTTCTTCTTGAAGCTGAGAGGGTGCCTCTCTTTTGGTCTAATATGGTTTGTGTCTTTCAAGTCTGAAGCAGTCTATTTTTTTTCAGTCTTTCTGTAAGTCATAGAGTGTCTGTCTCTTTGAAATCATGGAGTTACTGCCTCTTTGACGTTATGGAGTGTCTGTCTCTTGAAGTCATGGAGTTCCTGTCTCTTTGACATCATGGGGTGTCCGTCTCTTTGAAGTCATGGAGTGTCTGTCTCTTTGAAGTCATGGAGTCCTGTCTCTTTGACGTCATGGAGTGTCTGTCTCTTTGAAGTCATGGAGTTCCTGTCTCTTTGACGTCATGGAGTGTCTGTCTCTTTGAAGTCATGGAGTTCCTGTCTCTTTGACGTCATGGAGTGTCTGTCTCTTTGAAGTCATGGAGTGTCTGTCTCTTTGAAGTCATGGAGTGTCTGTCTCTTTGAAGTCATGGAAATACTGCCTATTTGACGTCATGGAGTTACTGTCTTTTTGAAGTCATGGAGTATCTGTCTCTTTGGAGTCATGGAGTGTCTGTCTCTTTGACGTCATGGTGTGTCTGTCTATTTGAAGTCATGGAGTATCTGTCTCGTTGAAGTCATGGGGTATCTGTCTCTTTGAAGTCATGGGAGTCTCTGTCTCTTTGAAGTCATGAAGTATCTGTCTCTTTGACGTCATGGAGTGTCTGTCTCTTTGAAGTCAAGGAGTGTCTGTCTCTTTGACGTCATGGAGTGTCTGTCTCTTTGAAGTCATAGAGTATCTGTCTCTTTGAAGTCAAGGAGTGTCTGTCTCTTTGACGTCATGGAGTGTCTGTCTCTTTGACGTCATGGAGTGTCTGTCTCTTTGACGTCATGGAGTGTCTGTCTCTGTCTTGGCCCATCAATTGTAGGTGTGTAGCCTGTACTGATCCTGCTCTGTATTTCTGTGTACGTATGTAATGATGTTTTTGTTTTCCAAAGTTACATCCTACATGTGTAAAAAGTTAAATATCACATACTTAGATTGGACCATTGTCAACAATGAAATGTCATTTGCACAGATTTGACTATTGTTGAGTGGAATGGCATTGACATAGATTTGAATGTTGTTGGGTGAATGTGTCATTTACACAGATTTGTAGTTGAGTGAAATGTCATTACATAGATTTGATTGTTGTTGGGTGAATTTCATTCACATAGATTGGACTATTGTTGAGTGAAATGTCATTGACATAGATTGGACTGTTGTTGGGTGAAATGTCATTGACATAGACTGGACTGTTGTTGGGTGAAATGTCATTCACATAGATTGGACTATTGTTGAGTGAAATGTCATTGACATAGATTGGACTGTTGTTGGGTGAAATGTCATTGACATAGACTGGACTGTTGTTGGGTGAAATGTCATTGACATAGACTGGACTGTTGTTGAAACGTTCAGTGTCATTGACGTGGATGGGACTAGTCTGTCTCCTCCTGTTTTTGTCTCATTAATGAGTAACCAAATCTTCATCATGCTTTCTCCTCCCTCTTACTCCCCCCCCCCCCTGCCCCCCTCTTCCTTTTCCTACCCCCCGCCGTTTGAAACACATAGCATCACTCTCAGAGCAAAGCATTATGCGAAGTGAGGTGCTGTGGTCTGTGACCTGCTTCGATCCATTTGCTCGTTTCCCTCTGTGCTTCAGATCACACGGAGGAACGGCTCGGAGGGAGGGGAGGCAGGCGAGGAGGAGGAGGAAGGAGGCAGTGGGGGTGTGAAGGACGTGAAGTGAGGGGGAAGGAGGGAGGGAGGGGGGGAGGGGAGAAGAGGAGGAGGGGAAAAAAATGTATGAGGCCGAGCCATTTGCCCTGTAGCTCAATTTATCTCCTTTCTCTATTGAATTTGATTTCTTTCTTTAGAGGTTTGTCCTTGTTTTCTGTTCTTATAATGGAGGGTAGTTTGTGTGTGTGTGTGTTTTTTTTTTAATCGACGTATGGGGCAATACAATGAACGGGGCTGTTATTTTTCCATCTTTCTTTCTCATTCCGGTGACGTGAACTCTGGTGTTTTTACACTCTCGCTTTTCTTCCTTTCTTCCTTTCTTCTTTCTTTCTTTTCGTGTCAGCATGCTGGTCGTCTTGGCCCTTTCCCTGTCGGCTTGCGTTTGGCGTTCCCTTGAGGGATGACGGCAGCTGAGAGGGAAGGGAAGAGAAGAGAAGAGAAGAAGAGAAGAGAGAGAGAGAGAGAGAGAGAGAGAGAGAGAGAGAGAGAGAGAGTCAGACAGACAGACAGACAGATAGGCAGACACACACACAGACACACAGACAGAGAGAGAATTTAAAACTTGTGTTCGATCAAGGATTGAAAGAGGGAGAGAGGAGAGAGAGAGAGAGAGAGAGAGAGAGAGAGAGAGAGAGAGAGAGAGAGAGAGAGAGAGAGAGAGAAAAGAAGAGGAAAGACAGAGGGCAGATATATAAACACACGTCTGGGGAGACACCAATATACATACATATATGCCAGAGAGAGAGAGAGAGAGAGAGGGCAGATATATAAACACACACAAGAATATACATACATACATGCAGAGAGAGAGAGAGAGAGAGAGAGAGAGAGAGAGAGAGAGAGAGAGAGAGAGAGAGGTGAAATGGAATGAATGATGGAGTGTACAAAAAGTGCGCGTGGTCGTGCGTGCTTGCATGTGTGCGTGCGTGTATGCGTGCGTGCGTGCGTGCGTGCGTGTGTGTGTGTGTGTGTGTGTGTGTGTGTGTGTGTGTGTGTGTGTGTGTTGTGTGTGTGTGAATGCGATGTGAGAATATATTACAAGTATTGATTGAGAGAGAGAGAGAGAGAGAGAGAGAGAGAGAGAGAGAGAGAGAGAGAGAGAGAGAGAGAGAGAGAAATTGTCCTGATTGTTGTTGATCTTGCCTGAAGAAGACCCAAGAGGTCGAATCGCGTCGTGTTGTGCCTTGTTACTTTGTTTGTCCCTGGCTGATGTTGTTTGGTGGATTTGTTTCAAACACTGTTAAAGATCTGATGTTGTTTGGTGGATTTGTTTCAAACACTTTTAAAGATCTTATGTTTGTTTGGTGGATTTGTTTCAAACACTGTTAAAGATCTTTGGTGGATTCGTTTTCAAACACTGTTAAAGATCTGATGTTGTGTTGGGTGGATTCGTTTCAAACACTGTTAAAGATCTGATGTTGTTTGGTGGATTTGTTTTCAAACACTGTTAAAGATCTGATGTTGTTTGGTGGATTTGTTTCAAACACTGTTAAAGATCTGATGTTGTTGGTGGATTTGTATCAAACACTGTTAAAGATCTGATGTTGTTTGGTGGATTCGTATGAAACACACTGTTAAAGATCTGATGCTGTTTGGTGGATTCGTTTCAAACACTGTTAAAGATCTGATGTTGTTTGGTGGATTCGTTTCAAACACTGTGAAAGATCTGATGTTGTTTGGGTGGATTCGTTTCAAGCACTGTGAAAGATCTGATGTTGTTTGGTGGATTCGTTTCAAGCACTGTGAAAGATTTGATGTTGTTTGGTGGATTCGTTTCAAGCACTGTGAAAGATCTGATGTTGTTTGGTGGATTCGTTTCAAAACACTGTTAAAGATCTGATGTTGTTTGGTGGATTCGTTTTTCAAACACTGTTAAAGATCTGTTCAGATTTCCCGCCTGCAGTCGCCTCACTTTACCACAATCTCACTCATCGTTCAGTCAAGAAACTGCTCTCCTGATGAGGGTGGAAAGTTGGATGGTGGTGGGTGGTGGGGGGTGGGTGGTGGGGGGGGGGGAGGGGGGAGGTGGGGGAGGAGGAAAAGGAGAGGAATATGGAGACATGGAAGAGATGGAAAGGGAAGAGATTGGAAAGAGGGTGTGTGTGTGGGGGGGGGGGGGGGGGGGGGGGGGGGGGGGGGGGGGGGGGGGGGGGGGGGGGGAAGGGGGGGGGCAGAAGGGGGTGGGATGGGTGGGAGGATATAGTTGTTGTGGATAGCAAACAACACTGCTCTGAGATATTGACTCTCAGGTCAGGAGAAGTGGTCAGGGTTTTAGGGTCTATTGACTCTCAGGTCAGGAGAAGTGGTCAGGGTTTAGGGTCTATTGACTCTCAGGTCAGAAGTGGTCAGGGTTTTAGGGTCTATTGACTCTCAGGTCAGGAGAAGTGGTCAGGGTTTAGGGTCTATTGACTCTCAGGTCAGAAAGTGGTCAGGGTTTAGGGTTTTGACTCTCAGGTCAAGGTCTATTGACTCTCAGGTCAGGGGAAGTGGTCAGGGTTTTAGGGTCTATTGACTCTCAGGTCAGAAGTGGTCAGGGTTTAGGGTCTATTGACTCTCAGGTCAGGGGAAGTGGTCAGGGTTTAGGGTCTATTGACTCTCAGGTCAGGAGAAGTGGTCAGGGTTTAGGGTCTATTGACTCTCAGGTCAGGGGAAGTGGTCAGGGTTTAGGGTCTATTGACTCTCAGGTCAGGAGAGGTGGTCAGGGTTTTAGGGTCTAAGTCCGCTATTAGTTCCATGTATGTAATGTGCGTCATCAGTTTCAGTTTCGGTTTCATCAAGGAGGCGTCACTGCGTGCGGACTAGTCCATATACGCTACACCACATCCTGCTAAGTTTTGAGACCACACTGCGCATCATTTTAAGCCGATGGGGTAAATGAATTAACAACTAAGATGAGGGAACTGAAGAAGAGGGTCTCGTGGCTACGACTTAGCAGATGTCTGACTTACGCAATAGCCCAACGCGCTGGTCAGACCTTGAGTGCCTACCTGACATCGGTTGTGTATTTCTCCCCCCCCCCCCCCCCCCCCCACATGCTCAACCCCCCCCCCCCCCCCCCCCCCCCCCCCCCCCCCCCCCCCCCCCCCCCCCCCCCCACAGGCGGCACACCCGAAATTAATGCGGCAAGGGCTTGCTTAAGAAGTCGAGTATTTATAGACTGGCGCAATTAGATTGTTCTGACAGTGTTTATTTGTCTGAAAGTTGACTCTTCCTCCTTTTCTTTCCTGTGGCCATCAAGGTACAAGCCAGGTGGTTCCTAGCAGACAGGTTACAATCAAAGGAAGGGGACTATTTTGTTTCTTGGAGCTGGTGCAAAGACGGGGTCACGGGTGACTGCCAAGGCCTGAAATGTGTTGTCAGCGCAGAGGAAGGTTATGCATTTAAAGATTGTTTGTGATTTCATCAGTGAACATTCCCCAAAGCTAGGAAAGTAATTGGTGGGGAGTTGTTCTTTTTGATTAAGTATCAGTTACACATGAAATGCTGGCTCAAATTTATGGTAGGCCTCAAAACGCTTACAAAGATTATAGAGTGTTTTAGTGCAAAATCTCAATTGTGGCGTGTGGCCACATCCCCTTTGTTCCCAAATCCCCCCCCCCCCCCCCCACCTTTGTACATACCCCCTCCCGCCTTCCACTCTCACCTTCGGCACACCTGGCTTCCTCTTCCTCCCTCTCCCATCTCCCCCACCCCCCCCCCTCTGTCTTTCTCTCTTCCTAAAGCACAGTTTCCTTCCACTTCACGCGATAGTCACAGACAACAAACGCAAGCAGACAGTACACGGTCGAAGCTGTTCAAATGTTCCCAAACCGTCTGTCTGTCTGTCTGTCTGTCAACCTTTGTGGCAACCCACCCTCACTGCTTCCTAGCTGTACGCCAGGGTAAATCTTCCGTGACTGCAGTCAATACTGACGGTGGTGGCGTCTGCCTCTTGTCTGCTGTCGATTGGGTCCTGATGGCTGTCAGAGTTGAAGAACTGGGACATACTATGTAGCAAGTTGAGGGAATCCGGCTCCCAGGCTCGGGACTTCGCCCGTAGAAGTTGGAGCAAGGGAATTTGTGGGCTCATCAGCCTATGGCCTCATGAATCAGCTCGGGATTAAAGGTAAGAAGAGGACCAGAACCCTGAAGACAATGGCAGAGGCAGCCGAAAAAAGTTCCAGCTGGATCTGGTCGAGGAGGAACAAAAGTGAACTTCATAGGACTTAAGTTTCCCAACTTAGAACAGGTGTCCCGTTAGCCCTGGGTAAGCCATCCATCTTAAAAAGGCACGATTTTGAGAAGCCCACCTATCCAAAAGTTGCTGGTTCGAATACCAGCAGCGCCAGAAAAGAAGTCGGCATTACAAGGGCATCTGGGAGTCATGACCTGGATGCGGCCCGGCCCCCTTAGAGTTCAAGGCCGAAACACTGGTCTAAGGCGTGTTCTTCTATGAAGTCCTTCTGCTGTCAAACTCTCCCTAGAGTTTTCCTATTGTACCACATTACACCAGAAACTTGGGAATGAGGTTTTCCTCTGTACTATACAGCTGGCATGATATATTGGATATTACAGACATTACAGATACTATGCATCTTTTACATTTGTGTTACCTATTATTGTTGTCATTATTGTTATAGTTGTTTGTTGCTGTTGTGATCATCATCATTACTATTATTACTATTATTATTATTATCATCAACCTGATTATTATTTTCATTATTGTTGTTGTTGTTGTTATTATTATTCCTTTCTTCCCTTGTGATCAAGTTAAAATTGAATTCGTATTATGTGATGACTGACAAATATGCCACTACAACAGGGACAAATGCGTATTATGTGTATGACTGACAAATATGCCACTACAACAGGGACAAATACGTATTATGTGTATGACTACTCACAAATATGCCATTGTCCTCCAATAGGGACACCTCCAGCACATGGTCCTCCTACCGCACAACCGTAAACTCTGGTTATTTGATTAAAAAAAATTAAAGACACCACTCCACTCAGAACTGACCAATCTTCGGCATGATCTTTTGTAAGGTTGTGAGGTTGGTTCTGTTGCATGTCCTTTTGTAAGGTTGTGAGGTTGGTTCTGTTGCATGACCTTTTGTAAGGTAAGGTTGTGAGGTTGGTTCTGTTGCATGACCTTTTGTAAGGTTGTGAGGCTGGTTCTGTTGCGTGACCTGCTCTTTAGCCTCCTTGTTCAGACTCATAGTGGAAAATGAAGACATGTCAGCTAACAAGAACCAGCCACTTTGAATCTGTGGTTGTTGGCGTCGCGTGTTTTAAAAGCGTCAGGAGGTTGTGGGTTCAGTTCCCTCCTGCCTAACTCCTTATCCGAGCTGAGCGTGGTGCGTGAGCTCCAGGGAGAAGACAGGTGGTACCACCCAATGGAGCTTCATCCACCTGATAAGACAGGTGGTACCACCGAATGGAGCTTCATCCACCTGATAAGACAGGTGGTACCACCCAATGGAGCTTCATCCACCTGATAAGACAGGTGGTACCACCCCAATGGAGCTTCATCCACCTGATAAGACAGGTGGTACCACCCAATGGAGCTTCATCCACCTGATAAGACAGGTGGTACCACCGAATGGAGCTTCATCCACCTGATGGAACTGTTCCTGTGGGTGTCGCTCCGATGTCCTGACAATACTGCAGGTGTGCCAATGTCCTGACCACTACTGCAGGTGTGCAATGTCCTGAACCACTACTGCAGGTGTGCAATGTCCTGACCACTACTGCAGGTGTCCAATGTATTGACCACTACTGCAGGTGTGCAATGTCCTGACCACTACTGCAGGTGTCCAATGTCCTGACAAATACTGCAGGTGTCCAATGTCCTGACCACTACTGCAGGTGTGCAATGTCCTGACCAATACTGCAGGTGTCCAATGTCCTGACCACTACTGCAGGTGTCCAATGTATTGACCACTACTGCAGGTGTGCAATGTCCTGACTACTACTGCAAGTGTGCAATGTCCTGACCACTACTGCAGGTGTGCAATGTCCTGACCAATACTGCAGGTGTCCAATGTGCTGACCACTACTGCAGGTGTCCAATGTATTGACCACTACTGCAGGTGTGCAATGTCCTGACTACTACTGCAAGTGTGCAACGTCCTGACCATACTGCAGGTGTGCAATGTCCTGACCAATACTGCAGGTGTGCAATGTCCTGACCACTACTGCAGGTGTCCAATGTCCTGACCAATACTGCAGGTATGCAATGTCCTGACCAATACTGCAGGTGTCTAGTGTCTTGAACACTACTGCAGGTGTCCAATGTCCTGACCACTACTGCAGGTATCTAATGTCCTGACCAATACTGCAGGTGTCCAATGTCCTGACCAATACTGCAGGTGTGCACTGTCCTGACCACTACTGCAGGTATCCAATGTCCCTGACCAATACTGCAGGTGTCCAATGTCCTGACCAATACTGCAGGTGTGCAATGTCCTGACCACTACTGCAGGTGTGTAATGTCCTGACCACTACTGCAGGTGTGCAATGTCCTGACCACTACTGCAGGTGTGCAATGTCCTGACCACTACTGCAGGTGTGCAATGTCCTGACCAATACTGCAGGTATCCAATGTGCTGACCAATACTGCAGGTGTCTAATGTCCTGACAAATACTGCAGATGTCCCATGTCCTGACCAATACTGCAGGTGTCCAATGTCCTGACCAATACTGCAGGTGTCTATTTCTTTTGTCGAGTCCGGCTAACGCCCAGGGTATATTTCTTTTAATGAAAAGATTGCGTAGGGTACAGTCCTGTGATTTAAGTCAGTGACTAAATGAAAACTCCAAACATTACCTTCGTCAATTTCACCCTCATTGATCAGTATTAACACACACACACACACACACAACACACACCACACACACACACAACACACACACACACACACACACACACACACACTCTCTCGCTCTCTCTCTCTCTCTCTCTCTCTCTCACACAACACACACACACACACATATGCTCTCTCTCTCTACCTCATCTCATATCAATACTCCAACCCCCCCCCCCCACACACACACACACACACACACTAAGAGAGAGAGAGAGAGAGAGAGAGAGAGAGAGAGAGAGGGGGGGGGAGGGAGGGAGAGAGAGAGAGACAGAGAGACAGAGAGAAAAAAGAGAGAAAGAGAGAGAGAGAGAAAGAGAGGGGAGGAGAGAGAGAGGGAGAGAGAGAAGAGAAAGAAGAGAGAAGAGAGAGACAGAGAGAGAGAGACAGAGACAGGGACAAAGAGAGAGAGACAGAGAGAGAGAGAGAGAGAGAGAGAGAGAGAGAGACGGGGGGGTAGGGGGGTGAGGTGGAGCAGGACACGGCTGTCAGTACCGGCCATTCACGGGGACAGTCTCTGGACTGGACAGACATGGTGTGACCCACCAGAGGTTGACCCTCACTCACGATGGCACCTCAGCTAAACAAGGATTGTCATCAGCACTCCATGTACTGGGGGCCGGATTACCTCTGTGGTAGAGAGCCGGACTCGTATGTTGGTGATCCTTGGGTTGCGGGTTCAAAATTTCCGCAGGGCTGTTTCGGTACAGAGGGATTTTCCCTCGGAATTAACATTGGTTCTGACTCCATTTCCCATACAGTCCTTCGAATGAGACTGTAAAACCGAGGTTCCGTGTGTGAACGCACATGAACAATCACTTTTTGGCTATGCAAGTGTACATCCAAAAGAGATTATCAGCACATATACCTATACGTCATTAATCTGTCCTTCCTGATGCACAAAAAACCTCCCAGCAAAAGATCAAATCGCACAGAAAAAAAAATCAAATAGGCATAACACTAGTGAAAAGAAAGACATGGCTGTTCAGGTGAAGCTGGATGAAACCAACAAAAAACTCCAAACCGCTAGCCTCTACTCAGGACGATATCCGACAAGACAGGTTGGACATTGACAGGCTGAACACGAGTCTGATTGAAAGGATCGACGTGTTAGAGGGAGTCGTGTGTGAACTGAAAACTGATAGAGACAATCTCCGTGTGCAAGCGAACCATCTGAAAGACGAAGATAAAGATCGACGTCAACAGTTAGATCAACAAAACAGGGAACTGAACAAAAGCAGGTTTGTTCATAACGACTTGGATTAACACGGACGTCTGTGGAATGTTCATAATCACATGGAACAGCGTCTGTGGAATGTTCATAATGACATGGAACACCGTCTGTAGAATGTTCATAGCGACATGAAAAAACGTCTGTGGAATGTTCTTAACGACAAGGAACAACGTCTGTGGAATGTTCATAACGACATGGAACAGCGTTTGTGGAATGTTCATAATGACATGGAACAGCGTCTGTGGAATGTTCATAGCGACATGAAAAAAACGTCTGTGGAATGTTCATAACGACAAGGAATAACGTCTGTGAAATGTTCATAGCGACAAGGAACAACGTCTGTGGAATGTTCATAACCACATGGAACAACGTCTGTGGAATGTTCATAGCGACAAGGAACAACGTCTGTGGAATGTTCATAACGACAAGGAACAACGTCTGTGGAATGTTCATACCGACATGGAACAACGTCTGTGGAATGTTCATAACCACATTGAACAACGTCTGTGGAATGTTCATAACCACATGGAACACGTCGTCTGTGGAATGTTCATAACCACATTGAACAACGTCTGTGGAATGTTCATAACCACATGGAACAACGTCTGTGGAATGTTCATAACGACATGGAACAACGTCTGTGGAATGTTTATATAACCACAACAACGTCTGTGGAATGTTCATATCCACATGGAACAACGTCTGTGGAAATGTTCATAACCACATGGAACAACGTCTGTGGAAATGTTCATATCCACATGGAACAACATCTGTGGAAATGTTCATAACCACATGGAACAACGTCTGTGGAATGTTCATAACCACATGGAACAACGTCTGTGGAATGTTCATAACCACATGGAACAACACGGACGTCTGTGGAATGTTCAAAACGACCTGAACAGCAAAATGGTCTGTGTAATGTTCATAACGACATGGGAACAACGTCTGTGGAGTGTTCATAACGACGTGAAAGAGCACAGACTCTGTGGAATGTTCATGATGATATGGAACAACACAGACTCTGTGGAATGTTCATAATGATATGGAACAACACAGACTCTGTGGAATGTTTATAATGATATGGAACAGCACAGACTCGGTGGAATGTCGGGTCCACGGGGTGAAGGAGGAGCCACAAGGAAAGGTGGAGACTGTGGCGGACTGTGCCAGAAAGTACACAGAGGTCTTCACCAGTGGAGTCGGGGCTCCAGTCACTGCAGAGGACATGGAGATGGCGCACGGCTCAGGTCGACCCGGCACCGGCAGACCACGGCCCATGCCGGTCAGGTTCTTCTCCCGTCAGAAGAAAGGGCGTGTGCTGGAGAACCTGAGAAAGCTGAAGCAGACTGGTGTGTCCATTTCCGAGGACTTGACGAAGGCCAGTTATAGAGACGGAGAGAGAGAGAGAGAGAGAGAGAGAGAGAGAGAGAGAGAGGGAGAGGGAGAGGGAGAGGAGAGAGAGATGGAGGAGGGAGAGGTTTGTCGATAGTAGGGCTCCGGTGGATGAGTGTTCTTTTTTTTTTTTTTTTTTTTTTTTTTTTTGTTGTTGGTAATCTCGACCTTTCGCGTGACCGACTGCAGTCAGCGGTGCGTGTGCTAAGGAAGGAGTGAAGTGATGTGAATGGTGAAGTCCAGAGAATGCGCGCGCACACACACAACACACACACACACACACACACAGTCACACACACTCATACACACACACACACACACACACACACACACACACACACACACACACACACACACACACACAAACACACACACACACACAGTCACACACACACACACACACACACACACACACACACACACACACACACACACATAGAGAGAGAGAGAGAGAGAGAGAGAGAGAGACAGACAGACAGACACAGACAGACAGACAGACACACACACACACACACACACACACACACACACACACACACACACACAGAGTCACACACACTCATACAAACACACACACACACACACACACACACACACCACACACACACACACACACACACAACACACGCACGCACGCACACGCACGCACGCACGCACGCACGCACGCACACACACACACACACACACACACACACACACACAGAGAGAGAGAGAGAGAGAGAGAGAGAGAGAGAGAGAGAGAGAGAGAGAGAGAGAGAGGACAGCAGGCAGCGACAGTGATTGAGGAGAAGTGCCCAGTGCGGTGACACAGCCTGTAGCCTTTACAATAACAACAATAACAATGAAGACCTATTTATCATTATCATTATTATCATGTACAGTAACAACAATAACAATGAAGACCTATATATCATTATCATTATTATCATGTACAATAACAACAATAACGATGAAGACCTATATATCATTGTCATTAATATCATGTACAGTAACAATAATAACGATGAAGACCTATATATCATTATCATTATTATCATGATCATGAATACCTACATAGCGCCTGTTCTCGGCTAGAGACCAAGCTTAACAATACCAACAATAACAATGAACCTATATAGCGCCTATCCTCGGCTAGAGACCAAGCTTAACAATAACAACGATAACAATGAATACCAATATAGCGCCTATTCTCGGGCTAGAGACCATGCTCTAAGCACATTACAATCCACACTCGTTTACACAACGGGTTGCCTGCCTGGGTAGTGCCGACTGAAGAGCTGCCAGCTGTCGCTTCATTCAGTCGTTCGTTCCCATGTCATCCAGTCAATATCGTTCACTCATTTCCTTGCTTCCTTCATTCCTTCCATTTCTCAAGCAGGGTGCATGCTGTGTGTAACGTGTCATCCATACCAACGGCCAAACTGGCCTTATTCTTCCGAAAGTTGGTGATGGGATTTTACGTATGTGCAAGATATTATGCGTGCGTTCACACACGGAACCTCGGTTTATAGTCTCATTCGAAGGACTGTATGGGAAATGGAGTCAGAACCAGTGTTAACTCCGAGGGAAAATCCCCCAGTATCGAAACGCCCCGGCGGAGATTCGAACCCGCAACCCCAGGATCACCAAGATTACGAGTCTGGCGCTCTACCACAGAGCTATTCTCCTCTGGGTTTCTTCCGTCTGTGTGTCTCTGTCTGTCTGTCTGTCTCTCTGTCCGTCTGTCTGTCTGTTTAGTTCCCCCCCCCCCCCCCTTTCTCGCTCTTTCCCCTCGCTCTGCCTTTCTCCCTCTCTGCTCGTCTCTTCTTCTGTCTCTGTCTGTCTCTCCCCCAAAACCCCTTCTCTCTCTTCCTCCCTCTCCGCTTCTCTCCCCTCCCCCCTCTCTCTCTTTCTGACTACTCCCTATCTCCCTCTCCTCTCTTCTCTCTCTCTCTCTCTAGTCTCTCTCTCTCTCTCTCTCTCTCTCTCTCTCTCTCTCTCTCTCTCTCTCTCTCTCTCTCTCTCTCTCCATCCATCCATCTCAACAATTTTTTGACAAGGGCTTGTTTCCAGATGCTTGGTCATTGTCAATTTTACTACCATTACATAAAAAAAAGTGATCCCTCTGTTTCAGGTGATTTCAGAGGAATTTCTTTGCTTGACATCAGTAGCAAGCTGTACTGTTACGTTTTAGATAAAGGTATTACTGACTGGATTGCAATGAACAATGTTATTGGTGAGGAACAAGCTGGCTTTAGACCAGATCACAGTACCACTGATCATATTTTTACACTTTTTTTCTATGATCAGGAACACCTTTTAAGGCATAGAAAACTATATGTTGCTTTTATTGATTTTCGCAAGGCATTTGACTCGGTTTGCAGCAATAAATTGTGGAAAGTATTAGGCAAGCATGGTTTGAATGGCAAAATTTTTCGTGCCTTGCAAAGCATGTACAGAGCTTTCAAAGCACGTGTGCGTGCAGGAGCAGATCTAACTGAAGAATTTTTTTGTCCTAAAGGAGTGAAACAAGGTGAAGTGTGCTCTCCTGTATTGTTCTCACTTTTTATTAAGGAGCTTACTTGTGATATTACCAAACATGGTAGACATGGTATTCAGCTTGCCCCAGAACTAATAGAACTATTTATCTTGTTATTTGCAGACGATGTTGTTCTATTTTCTGACACCGTTATTGGTCTGCAAACCCAGCTACATATACTTTGTGAAAGCTCAAAATGTTTGGGCCTTGTTGTGAATCTTGACAAGTCGAATATTGTTGTGTTTCAAAATGGGGGTTTATTGGTGAAAGTGAAAAGTGGTATTTTAATGGTTATGAACTGAAAATTGTTAACATGTATAAATACCTAGGTATTCTTATTCCACCAAACTTTCATTTTCTCATACCATGAAAGACTTAGCTGGGTGTGCCAGCAAGGGTGTTTCAGCAGTTATGAAGTTATTGTGGTCTGTTGGTGAATTCTCTCCAAAAGTGTTTTTCAAACTTTTTGACTCGCAAATTCTGCCTATCCTTACTTATGGTTCAGAAATTTGGGGCTTGTCCGGAGTCCAAGACCAAATTGAAAGAGTACATCTCACAGCTTTGAAGCAATTTCTTGGTGTAAGTTATAAGTCTCCAAGACAATTAATTTACGGGGAAACTGGAAGGTACCCCCTGTTTGTAGCTACTTACTCCAGATGTATTAAGTTTTGGCTGAGATTGACAAGATTAGATAATTCAAGATACTCACAAAAGGCCTACAATATGTTTTTGGAATTGCAGCGTCATAATCATTCTACTACTTGCATGCAGCGTACGCAACACATTTTGTTTAAATATGGATTTGGAATCGTTTGGGAGTCACAAGGTGTTGGAAATGTTGAAGTTTTTATAGCAGAATTTAAACAACGTCTCATTGACTGTTTTAAGCAGGACTGGAGATCTTCTTTATCTCCTCATGATTTTTTTACGTGTATTCCTTTTTCAAACGTGATGTTGTTTGCTCTGAGTATGTATCTTTAATTAAAAATATAAATGTGAGAAAGTCTTTTACAAGTTTAGAATAGGGATGTCCCTTTTGAAGTCTCACTTTCTTAAGTTTCAACCTGGTCGTAATACTGATTGTCGCTGTCCTTTTTGTTGTGACGTTGAAGAGAGTGAAATGCATTTTCTCTTGATATGTCCAATGTATGAAGATATTCGTGCCCGGTTTATTCCACACAAATTCTGGAGGCAGCCATCTTTTAAAAAAATTGATATCGTTGATGTCAAGCACAAACCAAAAACTGATAAAATAGGCCGCACTTTTTGTTCACAAAGTTCTCTGTATCAGAAACTTTAATTCCTAACGTGTACATTAGTAACTGTGTTTAGTTGCTTCATTGCCAGTTGTGTCTTAATTGCTTCGTTGGTTACATTTTCTGTATGTTTAAATAGATTTGTATATACTGTTTTACGCTGGCGAATAAGTATGATTTAGCTGTGCTCTTTTTTTTTCTTGCGTGCTTGATCATGTGTGACGATCTTTTATGTGTTTTATATTGTGATGGGCTGGTGGCATTTACAATCCCTCTCTCTCTCTCTCTCCTCTCTCTCTTCTTCTCTCTCTCTCTCTCGCTTGCTCTCTCTCTCTCCCTCTCTGAAATCCGTACCCACACACAGAGATACAAGCTGACAGAGAGAGAGAGAGAGAGAGAGAGAGAGAGAGAGAGAGAGAGAGAGAGAGAGAGAGAGAGACAGACAGACAGACAGACAGACAGACAGAGACAGAAAGACAGACAGACTGAGAAAAGAGAGAGGGTGGGAGGGAGGGAGAAGGGGGTTGAGGTGGAGGTGGAAAGTGTTACAAGCCCAAAAAAAGCCTCTCCAACAAAAATAACGACAACAAAAGCAAAACAACAGCAGCAGCAACCAACAACAACAACACACACAACAACAATACCACCACCACCACCCAACAACACAGAAAGAAAGAAAGAAAGAAAGAAGAGAAAGAAAGAAAGAAAAAAAAAAAAGAAAGTGTAACGGGAGATTTGCGCTTCGTTTTACCATTCATAATTCCCTCTGTAACATTTCATCTCATAAACTTGAACGCTTCAACAGGTTTCGTTTTTTTCTCCCTTACACGTTTGAAACTTTTATAAAACTCTCTCTCTCTCTCTCTCTCTCTCTCTCTCTCTCTCTCTCTCTCACTCACACACACACTGTGGCACACACACACACACACACACACACACACACACACACACACACACACACACACTCTCTCACTCTCTCACTCTCTCTCTCCTCTCTCTCTCTCTTTCTCTCTCTCTCTCACACACCCACACCCACACCACTCACCTCGCTTACTCACTCAATCACTCACTCACACACTCATACGCTGTCTTCTCTCTCTCTCTCTCTCTCCTACGCTCTCTCATCTCTCTCTCTCCTCTCTCTCTCTATCATATCCTTACCCCCTCACGCAGACACGTAGAGAGAGAGAGAGAAGGAGAGAGAGAGAGAGAGAGAGAGGACAGACAGACCGAGACAGACAGACGCCAGAGCCAGACAGAGACAGAGAGAGACAGAGAAAGGGAAAGAGTAGAGGGGGGAGGGAGTTGAGGTGGAGGAGGAAAAGTGTTACATGCCAAAAAAAACCCTCTCTAAAGAAAAACAACAAAGAACGAAAGAAAGAAAGAAAGAAAAGAAAGAAAGAAAAAAAGATAAAAAGAAGGAAAAAGAAGAAAGAAAGAAAGAAAGGAAGAAAAGTGTAACCAGGAGATTTGCGCTCCGTTTTACCATTCATAATGCTCTCTGTAGCATTTCATCTCATAAACTTGAACGCTTCAACAGTTCACGGATACAGGGTGTTTCCATCCTGTTACAAATGAAGCTTTGGAACTAATTGGGATTACAATCGTATGGAGTAGAATGGCGAAGTGTTAGATATTTACACAGCACTGCATTCACTAGGCGAACATACATGAACTACCAGAATTTGAAAATCAAGTTGAAACAACACTGCCGTGCCTGTGCGTGTGTACACAAGACGCACACACAACACACACCACACACACACTCCACACACACACACACACACACTAC
>JADBJO010006716.1:70000-72500 GCA_016801955.1 Conus betulinus | reverse complement strand
CTCTGTCTCTCTCTCTCTCTCCTCCCTCTCTCTCTCTTCCCTCCTCCTCTCTCTCTCTCTCTCTCTCTCTCTCTCTCTCTCCCTCTCTTTCTCTCTCTCCCTCTCTCTCTCTCTCCTCTCTCTCTCCTCTCTCTCTCTATCTCTCTCTCTCTTTCCTCTCTCTCTCTCTCTCTCTCTCTCCCCCTCTCTCTCCTCTTCTCTCTCTCTCTTCCCTCTCCCTCTCTCTCCTCCCTCTCTCCCTCCCTCTCTCTCTCTCTTTCTCCTCCTCTCTCTCTCTCTTTCTCTCTCTCTCTCTCTCTCTCTCTCTCTCTCTCTCTCTCTCTCCCTCTCTCTCTCTCTGTATTCTCTCTTCTCTCTCTTTTCCTCTCTTTCCCCCTCTCTGTCTCTTCTCTGTCTTTTCTCTTTCTCTCCGTCTCTCTCTGTGATGCCGCCCAGTTCACCTACCTCTCAGGTCTCCCCTCCACCCCCTGGCAAAGGACATGAGATCTATCCCAGTGGAAGACATGTTACACACACAGCATGCATCCTGCGTGGGAAATGGAAAGAATGAAGGAAAGTAAGGAAATGGAGTGAAACGATATTGACTGGACGACACGGGAGTCGTCTGAATGAAGCGCCAGCTGGCAGCTCTTCAGTCGGCACTACCTAGGTAGGCAGCCCGTTGTGTAAACGAGTGTGGATTGTAATACACCACAATAGAATACTTTTCAGTACAATACAATGCAATGCAGCACAGTAGAATATATTTCAGTACAATACAGTACAATAGATTACATCTCAGTACAATACGGTACAATGCAGCACAATAGAATACATTTCAGTACATACGGTACAATGCAGCACAATAGAATATACTTTCAGTACAATACAGTACAATGCAGCACAATAGAATACATTTCAGTACAATACAGTACAATGCAGCACAATAGAATACATTTCAGTACAATACAGTACAATGCAGCACAAAAGAATACATTTCAGTACAATGCAGTACAATGCAGCACAATATGATACATTTCAGTACAATGCAGTACAATGCAGTACAATAGAATACATTTCAGTACAATACAGTACAATGCAGCACAATAGAATACATTTCAGTACAATACAGTACAATGCAGCACAAAAGAATACATTTCAGTACAATGCAGTACAATGCAGCACAATAGAATACATTTCAGTACAATACAGTACAATGCAGCACAATAGAATACATTTCAGTACAATACAGTACACTGCAGCACAATAGAATACATTTCAGTACAATACAGTACACTGCAGCACAATAGAATACATTTCAGTACAATGCAGTACAATGCAGCACAATAGAATACATTTCAGTACAATACAGTACAATGCAGCACAATAGAATACATTTCAGTACAATACAGTACAATGCAGCACACAAAGAATACATTTCAGTACAATGCAGTACAATGCAGCACAATAGAATACATTTCAGTACAATACAGTACACTGCAGCACAATAGAATACATTTCAGTACATACAGTACACTGCAGCACAAAAGAATACATTTCAGTACAATACAGTACAATGCAGCACAATGCAGTAAATTCAATTCAATACAACGCAGTGCAATACAACCAAAACAGCAGAATGCAATTCAATACAGTGTACAATTCAATACAATACAGTGCACAGCAATACACAATAATAATAATGTATTAACAACAACGCATCACAATACCAAACTGCACAGCACAGCACAGCACAGCACAGCACAGCACAGCACAGCACAACACAACACAACACAACACAGCACAGCACAGCACAGCACAGCACAGCACAGCACAGCACCACAAATAGAGAAGAGAGGGGACAAGGGATGGTTTGGTCTTTGTTGTCTGTTCAACAGACCGTGAGAGCAGAGAAGCGTGACGAAATCAGACAGCCATGTCCCTCACCGTCATGCTTGACTGGCAGGTGTAGAGAACCTAGTCAGCACAACGCTCCCCCGGAACGTCGTACTCCGGCTGAAACATGACGTGCCGTTTGACCTCTGGGGATTGAGTGACGGTGTGGCGAACGATAGGGCATGCGTGCAGCCTGTTCGGTCGGAAAGCGGGGGGGTGGGGGGGGGGGGGGGAGGTTGGAAAGCGATTGCATTCTAGTTCTAGTCCGGAATTTGACAGTGTGGTTCACATCGAAAAGTGCTGCTTATTTGGCCCTGTAGAGAGAAAACTCGTGGAGAGCGTGGCAGCAGAGAGTCCTCAGAAGAGAAGTCCCCTTCAAGCGAGTGTTTCGGCCCTTATCTCCTGACACTCAAGGGGGGTTGGGCCACACCCGGTTCATGACTCTGGATGTCCCTCTGCTGTAGGGAATTTTAAGCCTTGTGAAGTTCCCTTTTGTTCCTCCTTGACCAGATCCAGCTTGAACACCTCTCTGCCGCTTCTGCCATTGCTTTCAGGCTCTGATTTTTTTTTCCCTTCCTGCAACTGAGAGCTGTTTCATGAGGCTGTATGCAAACGTTCCTACAAA
>JADBJO010006716.1:62500-67500 GCA_016801955.1 Conus betulinus | reverse complement strand
TAAGAGAAAAAAAAATGAAAGGGACATGCGTGCTTTCTTGTTTGCTCAACTGGTTTTCCACTCAACATTGAGTCACACTGCCTTCCTCACTCAACTGGTATACCACTCAACATTGAGTCACACTGCCTTCCTCACTCAACTGGTTTTCTACTCAACATTGAGTCACTCTGCCTTTCTCACTCAACTGGTTTTCCACTCAACATTGAGTCACTCTGCCTTCCTCACTCAACTGGCTTTCCACTCAACATTGAGTCACACTGCCTTTCTCACTCAACTGGTTTTCTACTCAACATTGAGTTCACACTGCCTTTGTCACTCAACTGGTTTTCCACTCACCTCCATCCAAACATTGAGTCACACTGCCTTTCTCACTCAACTGGTTTTCCACTCACTTCCGTCCAAACATTGAGTCACACTGCCTTTCTCACTCAACTGGTTTTCCACTCACTTCCATCCAAACATTGAGTCACACTGCCTTTGTCACTCAACTGGTTTTCCACTCACTTCCGTCCAAACATTGAGTCACACTGCCTTTGTCACTCAACTGTTTTCCACTCAACATTGAGTCACACTGCCTTTCTCACTCAACTAGTTTTCCACTCACTTCCATCCAAACATTGAGTCACACTGTCTTTCTCACGGAACTCCAAATTGCTGCTTTCCATACTATGAATTCTCTCTCTCTCTCTCTCTCTCTCTCTCTCTTCTCTCTCTCTCTCTCTCTCTCTCTCTCTCTCTCTCTATATATATATATATATATATATATAGAGAGAGAGAGAGAGAGAGAGAGAGAGAGAGAGATAGATTGATAGATAGATGGCTAGATGTAATATATACATACATATATACATACATATAGGTGCTCGGTACTTATGCTTGGAATTTATTAGTTTATTGTTTGATATATATAGAAGAACGCCTTCTTCCTTGCGCTGAACTCAGAAGCAATCTGAAGCGATCAAAGCTAAGTGCATTTTCGTTATTTATTCGTTTTTGTTTCACCCGAGGAAGACCTAAGAGGTCGAAACGCGTTGTGTGTTGTCTTGTGACTCGTTTGTCCACGTTTCTCTGGGCGGTTTCGCTGACATTTATTTAAGATTTGTTTAGATTTCCGCCTGCAGTCGTTTCACTTTGCAACTAGATCAGCTGAGAGCAATTGGAAAATGGGATTGTGTGTGAGTCACAAGAAAGGAATGTGAACACGGCTCTGTCCAGCTGAGAGCAATTGGAAAATGGGATTGTGTGAGTCACAAGAAAAGGAATGTGAACACGGTTCTGTCCAGCTGAGAGCAATTGGAAAATGGGATGCTGTGTGAGTCACAAGAAAGGAATGTGAACACGGGCTCTGTCCAGCTGAGAGCAATTGGAAAATGGGATTGTGTATGTCGAAGGAAAGGAATGTGAACAGGTTCTGTCCTGCTGCTGTCTGGCTGTCTGGACTGCTGCTGTCTGGACTGCCGCTGTCTGGACTGCTGCTGTCTGGACTCTGCTGTCTGGACTGCCCGTCTGTCTGGACTGCTGCTGTCTGGACTGGACTGCTGCTGTCTGGACTGCTGCTGTCTGGTCAATCAGTCTGTTTCTAGGATAGCCCTCTTCCTAAGACACCGCAGGAAAGTATAGTATAGTATAGTATAGTATAGTATAGTATAGTATAGTATAGTATAGTATAGTACAGCGTAGCGTAGTGTGGTGTAGCATAGTACAGTATAGTATAGTGTAGTACAATGTGGTGTGGTGTGGTGTGGTGTGGTGTGGTGTGGTGTGGTGCGTGGTGTCGTGTCGTGTCGTGTCATGTCGTGTCGTGTCGTGTGGCGTAGCGTTGGTTAGTGTCGTGAAGTGTAGTATAGTATAATACAGTGTGGTGGGTTGGGGTGGGGTGGGGTGGGTGGGGTGTCGGTGACGTGTCGTGTCGTGTCGTGTCGTGTCGTGTGTGGCGTAGCGTTGGTTAGTGTAGTGCAATGTAGTATAGCATAGTATGTGGTTGTGTGTGGTGTGGTGTGTGTGTGTGGTGTGGTGTGGTGTCGTGTCGTGTCGTGTAGCGTTGGTAGTGTGTAGTGCAGTCTAGTATATTATTGTGTAGTGTAGTGTAGTGTAGTGTAGTGTAGTGTAGTGTAGTGTAGTGTAGTGTAATGTAGTGTAGAATAGCATAGCATAACATAGTATAACATAGTATAGTATAGTGTAGTATAGTACAGTAAGAAGCGGGAAAGATAGGTGACTAAGCTAAGACTATTCACTGTAGTAAAATAAAGAATCCTCATTGTCATTCACTCATTATTTATTCATTCATTCATTCATTCATCTCTCTCTCTCTCTCTCTCTCTCTCTCTCTCTCTCTCTCTCTCGTATAAGCACACATTCTCTTACAATACACAGGCACAGACAGATACACACTCACACACACACACGCACGCGCACACACACACACACACACACACACACACACACACACACACACACACACACACACACACAGACACACACACACACACACACACACACACACACACACACACACACGCGCGCGCGCGCACACACACACGTACACACACAACACCACACATAAACGTGAAAGACGCACTGCACACATACAAACACACACACACAGTCGTGCGCGCACGCACCTACGCATACATACATGCATTCATACATACGTGTATACATACATACACATACACGCACACCTACATACGCAGGAAACATGTAACTAATTTGTCGTCTTGTTCTCTGAGACACCACTGGGGGGGGGAGGTAACATGCCATGCATTTTTTTCCCTGTTGCGCTCTTTCTCTGAGGTCACACAACGAAGCTGGATGTGCTGACATGTAACTAATGGACTGTGTCACATCTTCATGCATCATTTCCCCCTGAGTGCGTGCGCGCGCGCACTCGCGCGCGCGTGTGTATGTGTGTGTGTGTGTGTGTGTGTGTGTGTGTGTGTGTGTGTGTGTGTGTGTGTGTGTGTGTGTGGGTGTGTAAGCGAAAAAGAGAGATGGAAGAGGAGCAGGAGGAGGACAGAGTCAGAGACAGACAGAGACATGTGTGTGTACCTGTGTGTCTACTCTCTTTCCGCTCTCTCTCTCTCTCTCTCTCTCTCTCTCTCTCTCTTTCGCTCTCTCTCTCTCTCTCTGTCTCTCTGATTGTATCTATCTGTACGTCTGTCTGTCTGTCTGTCTGTCTGTCGCTCCGACAGTGTGTGTGTGTGTGTGTGTGTGTGTGTGTGTGTGTGTGTGTGTGTGTGTGTGTGTGCCTGTTTGTCTTGTCTGTCTGCCTGTCTGTCTGTCTGTTTTTCTTTGTTAACTTTTGTATGTCATCCTCCTCCTTACGATGATGGGAAGCAAGGCTGAGAGAGGGATGGGGGCTCAATCTGTTCTCTTCTTATCTTTTCTAAGACTCCAGAGGTTACGTAGAACTAATTTCCTGTCTTTTTTTTTTCTCCCCCCTCTGCATCAGCTCACCTCCGACATCGGAGCAACATGCGAGGTTGGTTCCAATGTGGTGTTCTGTCCTGCTGCTTTCTCTTTTGTCTGGAATCTCTGTTGTCTGGAATAGGTTGGTGCCAGTGTGGTGTTTCTGTCCTGCTGCTTTCTCTTTTGTCTGGATCTCTGTTGTCTGGAATAGGTTGGTGCCAGTGTGGTGTTATGTCCTGCTGCTTTCTCTTTTGTCTGGAATCTCTGTTGTCTGGAATAGGTTGGTGCCAGTGTGGTGTTATGTCCTGCTGCTTTCTCTGTTGTCTGGAATCTCTGTTGTCTGGAATAGGTTGGTGCCAGTGTGGTGTTATGTCCTGCTGCTTTCTCTTTTGTCTGGAATCTCTGTTGTCTGGAATAGGTTGGTGCCAGTGTGGTGTTATGTCCTGCTGCTTTCTCTGTTGCCTGGAATAGGTTGCTGCCAGTGTGGTGTTCTGTCCTGCTGCTTTTCTCTGTTGTCTGGAATAGGTTGGTGCCAGTGTGGTGTTCTGCCCTGCTGCTTTCTCTGTTGTCTGGAATAAGTTATGCCGCCTTCACCTGGCTTTTATTTATTTGTTTCTTCTCGGCTGTGGTGTTGTAGTGCTTTTGTCGTCGTCATCGTTTGTCATTGTCGTCACCATCGTTGTTGTTGGGCTTTTTCCCCGGACTCACAGGAATGGTGCTTTATCTGTGTGCGTTCCTTGGAAAACTTTGATTTGTCACGTATCCACCACACCCCTTTCATTTATCTATTTATTTAGTAATGTATTATTCATTTATCTATTCATATATTCATTTATGCATTTTTTTTCTTTCTTACTTTTTGTTTCCTGCTTCAGTCTGAAACCCTGTCCATAGCCACATCCCGGCCCGTCCTGTCGCAAGTCCGGCCCTGACAATCCACAGGGAGCAGTCAGTGTCAAGTCGTCAAGAGGCAACCCACCGGAGGAGACACTAACCTGCTGCCGAGTCACTTTGGTGGTATTCAGTGGCGCTTGTTCTGATCCCAATATACGCAGGACACCAGCTGCTAAAGTCCCCCTACTGACGACAATGATTGATTAGTCGAGGAGCCGGCGTGAGTGACCTCTCCCTCCAGAGGGCGCCGCCATGCCCGTGCAACGACAGCCCCCATGGACTCGCCCATACCGGTGACCCCGACGGAACCAAACCTAGGTCACAGACGTGGAGAGGACATCGAAATTGAGGTCACCATGACAGCAGGGCATGAAGGGCCACAGAATTTGAGACTTTTCTTCTTTATTGCTGATCGATTAGAATGAGGATGATGAAGATGATGCTACGGATTTTCATTCTGGTCCGAGACTGCATGACAGGGCTGTACTGTACGTTTACTTTCATAATAGATCCTGGCGTCAACCAGGCCTGAGAGATACAGACACTTGCAGTGTTGGTCAGAACATTCAAGCAACACTCTCAGAGACGCATCCATTTAGTGGATGAAACTCGACTGTGTGGTCCCAGTCTTCCCAGCTGAGCCCGTAGCAAACTCAACTCTGGGTAGGAGCCGGTCGGGGCAGAACAATCCCACA
>JADBJO010006716.1:45000-50000 GCA_016801955.1 Conus betulinus | reverse complement strand
GGCAGGGCAGGGCAGGGCAGTGTAGTGTGCAGGGCTGGGCAGGGTAGGGCAGGGCAGGGCAGGGCAGGGCAGGGCAGGGCAGGGCAGGGCAGGGCAGGGCAGGGCAGTGTAGTGTGCAGGGTAGGGCAGGGCAGGGCAGGGTAGGGCAGGGCAGGGCAGGGCAGTGTAGTGTGCAGGGCAGGGCAGGGCAGTGTAGTGTGCAGGGCAGGGTAGGGCAGGGCAGGGCAGGGCAGGGCAGGGCAGGGCAGGGCAGTGTAGTGTGCAGGCAGGGCAGGGTAGGGTAGGGCAGGGCAGGGCAGGGCAGGGCAGAATAGTGTAGTGTAGAAAGCTTGCTTATCTGGAAACAGGAGACGACTTTTTTTTTCAACGTCTCTAAAGCAGGGCAGGGCAGGGCAGTGTTGTGTGCAGGGCAGGGCAGGGCAGGGCAGTGTAGTGTGCAGGGCAGGGCAGGGCAGTGTAGTGCAGTGCAGGGCAGGGCAGGGCAGGGCAGGGCAGGGCAGGGCAGGGCAGGGCAGGGCAGTGTAGTGTGCAGGGCAGGGCAGGGCAGTGTAGTGTGCAGGGCAGGGCAGGGCAGGGCAGGGTAGGGCAGGGCAGGGCAGGGCAGGGCAGGGCAGGCAGGGCAGGGCAGTGTAGTGTGCAGGGCAGGGCAGGGCAGGGTAGGGCAGGGGCAGGGCAGGGCAGGGTAGGGCAGGGCAGGGCAGGATAGGGCAGGGCAGGGTAGGGCAGCAGTGTAGTGTGCAGGGCAGGGCAGGGCAGGGCAGTGTAGTGTGCAGGGCAGGGTAGGGCAGGGCAGGGCAGGGCAGGGCAGGGCAGGGCAGGGCAGTGTAGGGCAGGGCAGGGGGCAGGGCAGGCAGGGCAGGGCAGGGCAGGGCAGGGCCGGGGGGGGCAGGGCAGGGCAGGGCAGGCAGTGTAGTGTGCAGGGCAGGGCAGGGCAGGGCAGGGTAGGGCAGGGCAGGGCAGGGCAGGGCAGGGTAGGGTAGGGCAGGGTAGGGCAGGGCAGGGCAGGGCAGAATAGTGTAGTGTAGAAAGCTTGCTTATCTGGAAACAGGAGACGACTTTTTTTTTTCAACGTCTCTAAAGCTCTGTGCACTGCCGTAACAGTCTGAGAGCTGAATCTTTGAGTGCAATCCACTGGAGATGAAGTCTTTGAGTCCAATCCACAGGAGATGCAGTCTTTGAGGCTATTTCTGGAATGAGCACTAGAGCCTCAACTGGAACTCCCCCCTCCCCCCCCCCCCCCCCCCCCCATCCATCGCCACTTCTGCCCCCTCCTCATCTCCCACCCCACCCCCTTGCTCACCGTTTTGTTTTATCTCGACTGATCTCCCGTTTTCTCGTGTTTTTTTTTTTTTCGTTTTACTGTTTGCCACTCTTTTTTTTAAATTTGATTTTTTTCCATGGTTCACTTTCGGTCTCTTTTCAAGGATTTTCTTTTCTTTTCCTTTTTTTGTTGTTTGTTTTTCTTACTGGTAGCCTTTTTTCTTGGCTTGCTTCTTATCTTCTTTTCTTTGTTTCTTTTCTTTTCCTTCTTTCTTTCTTTCTTTTTTTTTGTTTCTTTCTTCTCTGTCTTTCTTTCTTACTTCTCTTTGTTCTCATTCTTTCTTTCTTTTCTTTCTTTCTTTCTTCTTTCTTTCTCTCTCTCTTTCTATCTTTCTTTCTTTCTTCTCTCTTTCTTTCTTTCTTTCTATCTATCTTTCTTTCTTTCTCAAAAGGCCATATCAGGGCTGTCATCAAAGTCAACGCACAAGTCATTCTAAAAACCCACCCGAAATTTTGTTAAAAATCTTTCCACTGTAAAATCTCAGAGATGTTCCCACCTGATGCTATGTTTGAAGTCTTGAAAGAGATTAACATTTTTCATCAGATACGAGATTTCATAGTGGAAAGATTTTAAACAAAATTTCGGGTGGGTTTTTAGAAGATGTATTTTAAAGGGTTGTGTGAAAGAATGACTTGTGAGTTGACTTCAACGCGGCGACAGCCCTGGTGTGGCCTTTTGTGGTCGGCTGGGCTATTAGCAACATTACCTTACCTTGCCTTCTTTCTTTCGTTCGTTTGTTTTCTTTTCTTTTCTTTTCTTTCTTTCTTTTCTTTCTTTTTTTTCCTTCCTTCCTTCCTTTCTTTGTTTTCTTTCTTTTTCTTTTCTTAGTCTCTCTCTCTCTTTCTTTCTTTCTCTTGGTGAAGACTTTTGCTGGACTGAGATGTCGGTGAAATCTTGGCATTGGTTTGATGATATTCCAGAGGACTGGTATATCATGTCAGTCCCTAAAAGGAGAAGGAGTGCTTGATATTCCACCCACCTGAGTTTTGTTCAAAACCCAGGCAACAACTGCACAATCAGCATTCCAGATAAAACATCAATCCCAGGGATGAATGATTTAACAATAGTCCAAACGACACGTGAAACCCAAACGTACAGTTGGGTATGATGTTCCAAATGATATATCTTTTATTTTTGTCCTCCAACCTCCGAGTTTTCCACATTAAAAGAAACTCTTTTTCAAACTCTTCTTTTTTTTTAAGTTGGGTCTTCCATCTTCCTCTTTTTTTTCCGACCTTTTTGCCGCATTTTTTTTTTTTTTTTTTTTTTTTCTCTTCTTTTAACATCCCCAAGTAACCATTTCGCGGACCATACCATGATTTTGCGCCGACTATGAGAAGATGAGCGGTTGCTCGTTCTTCGTTTTCGTTGTCCTACATGTGATTTGTTTTTGCCTGAAGAAGACCTAAGAGGTGGAAAAGCATCGTGTTTTTGTCCTGTACCCTATCTGTGTCCTTGGCGGTTAAACTCCCTCCCCCTCTCTTTCTAAATGTGGCACCAGACCACTCGGTGTGCTTTATTACTAATGGCACATTGGCGTTAAATCCCCCCCCCCCCCCCCCCCCCCATTTTCTAAATATGGCACCATACTACTCGGTGTGCTCTGTTACTAATGGCACATTGGCGGTTAACTGCCCCCCCCCCCCCCCCCCCCCCCCCCCGCACCCCCGTTTCTAAATGTGGCACCATACTACTCGGTGTGCTCTGTTACTAATGGCACATTGGCTGTTAAACACTCACACACACACACACACACACACACACACACACACACACACACACACACACACACACACACACACACACACACACACACACACACCACACACACACACGTTTTCTAAATGTGGCACCATACCACTCGGTGTGTTCCGTGACTAATGGCACATTCTCAGTTGGAACTTTTAGTGGTTTGGCGTTTGATACAAACTGTCAGAGTCTATTTATGTTCTCTGTCTGTCTGTCTGTCTGTCTGTCTGTCTCTGTCTCTCTACTGATCTCTCTCTGTTTCTGTCTTCCCTCCTCCCTCTCTCTCTCTCTTTGTCTCTCTGTCTCTCTCTCTCTCTCTCTCTCTCTCTCTCTGGACTCTCTCTCACTCTCTTCTTCTCTGCCTGTCTGTCTGTGTCTGTCTGTCTGTCTGTCTGTCTGTCTCTCTGCTGATCTCTCTCTCTCTCTCTCTCTCGTCGTCTCTCTCTCTCTCTCTCTCTCTCTCTCTCTCTCTCTCTGGACTGTCTGTCTTTGTCTGTCTGTCTTGTCTGTCTGTCTGTCTGTCTGTCTATCTCTGCTGATCTCTCTCTCTCTCTCTCTCTCTTGGTGTAATGACACATTTACTCAGTGTGTGCGAGAAAAAAAAACGGAAGAAAGAAAAACGGGGAAAAGAGAAAGGAAGACAGGAAAGAGTGAAAGAAAGACAGGACAGAGAGAGAAAGACAAGAAAGAGAAAGAAAGACAAGAAAGACAGGAAAGAGAAAAACGACAGGAAAGAGAGAAAGAAAGACAGGAAAGAGAGAAAGACAGACGGAAAAAGAGAGAGAAAAAAGACGGGAAAGAGAGAAAGAAAGACGGGAAAGAGAGAAAGACAGGAAAGAAATATACGACCGGAAATAAGAAAGAAAGAAAGAGGAAAAGAGAGAGAGGGCAAAAGAGAGAGAGAAAGAAGAGAAAAAAAAAAAGACAGACAGCACATTGCACACACAGACACACACTCACACACGCACACTCACACACACGCGCGCGCACACACACACACACACACACCACACACACATACAGTCACACATACACTCACACACACACGCACACGCGCGCTCATGCGCGCACGCACGCACACACACACACACACACACACACACACACACAACACACACACACACACACACACACAAGCAAAATGATGTACTATAGAAAGTTCGTCAGAGCACATAAAATAGCCAACCACAGCAGGCTGAATGTAACTAAATTTGTAAGCATTCCAAATGATACCTGAATTCATAGAAATGATTTCATATCTCAGACAAGATGTCACACCCAGGAAATGAGCCTACATGTTCACAATACTCTGTGTGTGTGTGTGTGTGTGTGTGTGTGTGTGTGTGTGTGTGTGTGTGTGTGTGTGTGTTGTTCGTTCGTTCTTCTCTTAAACGTCTTTTCACAATGCTGTGATATTAGACGATGTGTGTGTGTGTGTGTGTGTGTGTGTGTGTGTGTGTGTGTGTGTGTGTGTGTGTGTGTCCCTCTATCTCTCTCTGTGTCCCTCTATCTCTCTCTTTCTCTCTCTGTCCCCGCTCTCTGTCTCCCCTCTCCCTTTCTCTCTCTCTCTCTCTCTCTCTCTCTCTCTCTCTCTCTCTCTCTCTCTCTTCTCTCTCCCCCCCCCCCTCTCTCTCTCTTCGGCAATGATTGATATTCTATTGGACACGTGTGAAATGAAAGGGACGATGTCGGTGATTTCCAGAAGAAGGCTCCAACCTTGTGAAGATAATACACGGCAATCATGATGATAGGATCCAAACCTTGTGAAGATAATACACGGCAATCATGATGATAGATCCAACTTTGTGAACCTTGATAATACACGGCAATCATAATCAACCTTGTGAAGATGATAGGATCCAAACCTTGTGAAGATAATACACGGCAATCATGATGTAGGATCCAAACCTTGTGCAAGATAAGATAATAC
>JADBJO010006716.1:35000-40000 GCA_016801955.1 Conus betulinus | reverse complement strand
ATTCCCACTCCCTGGCGGCTGTAGCCTACTTCATTCCCACTCCCTGGCGGCTGTAGCCTACTTCATTCCCACTCTCTGGCGGCTGTAGCCTACTTCATTCCCTCTCCCTGGCGCTGTAGCCTACTTCATTCCCACTCCCTGGCGGCTGTAGCCTACTTCATTCCCACTCCCTGGCGGCTGTAGCCTACTTCAATCCCACTCTCTGGCGGCTGTAGCCTACTTCATTTCCATTTCCTGGCGGGTGCGTCCTACTTTATTCCCACTCCCTGGCGGCTGTAGCCTACTTCATTCCCACTCCCTGGCGGCTGTAGCCTACTTCATTCCCACTCCCTGGCGGCTGTGCCCTACTTCAATCCCACTCTCTGGCGGCTGTAGCCTACTTCATTTCCATTTCCATTTCCTGCGGGTGTGCGTCCTACTTTATTCCCACTGCCTGGCGGCTGTAGCCTACTTCATTCCCACCACCACGCGCATGGCACGTGCTGTCCATCACAGGGCCAGTTTCAGCTTGTGTTCGCTTTCAGCAAAATTCCCACGCACGGAAAGACGCTGTTTATTGTACTTGCTGGCATGCAGCATCGTAGAGTATATCGGTGTAACAGTTTGAGTGTTACCCCACCAGTCTCCTTTCCGTTCTCCTTCATTAGTAACCCGTCAGCAGTGGCACAGAGAAACAACAACAACAAAAGTAGCCCCCATCTTGCGATAATGGACTTGACCATTGATAGAGCGGACCGACAACTTGATGTGTCTGTGGTGCCGATTAACTGACCAGTGATAGAGTGGACCAACAACTTGATGTGTCTGTGGTGTGTGGTGCTGACTAATTGACCAGTGACAGAGCGGGCCAACAACTTGATGTGTCTGTGGTGCTCACTAATCGACTAGTGATAGAGCTGACCATCAACTTGATGTGTCTGTGGTGCTCACTAATTGACTAGTGATAGAGCTGACCATCAACTTGATGTGTCTATGGTGCTCACTAATTGACTAGTGATAGAGTTGACCCATCAACTTGATGTGTCTGTGGTGCTCACTGACTAGTGACAGAGCTGACCATCAACTTGATGTGTCTGTGGTGCCGACTAAGGCGCCGACCCAGTTCTCACTGAACGCGCGAAAAGCAGACGATACTATGATGTACATTCATTCATTGGATAAGGGAGAGTGCGTTGCTGTGTTTAAGTACAAAAATCTGATTTTTTTGATTTTTTTTTCTAAAAATATTTTCTTTATTAATGTTATTGATTTTATTATAATTGATTTTCGTCATCGTTATTATTATCATTATTATCATGAACACTACATAGCGCCTACCCTCGGCTAGACACCAAACTCTAAGTGCGTTACAATCCACACTCATTTACACAACGGGGCTGCCTACCTGGGTAGTCCCAGCTGAAGAGCTGCCTGCTGCTGGCGCTTCATTCAGTCGTTTCCTGTGTCATCCAGTCAATATCGTTCACTTCATTTCCTTACTTCCTTTATTCTTTCCATTTCTCACGCAGGGTGCATGCTATGCGTCACGTGTCATCCATACCAACGGCCAAACTGGCTTTCTCTTCTGAAAGTTGCTGCTGGGATTTGACGTGTGTGCAAGATGTCATGCGCGCGCGTTCACACACGGAACCTCGGTTTATAGTCTCATTCGAAGGACTGCAAGGGAAATGGAGTCAGAACCAATGTTAACTCCGAGGGGAAAATCCACCAGTACCGAAACGGCCCGGTGGAGATTCGAACCCGTACCCCCCAGGATTACCAAGATTACAAGTCCGGCGCTCTACCAGCTGAGGTATTCCGGCTCGTGTCTTCCTCATTGATTACCACCAAGGCCATCTGACGTAACATCGATGACGTGCCATCTGACGTAACATCGATGACGTGCTGTCTAAGGCGGAGTGATTTACTCATTCAGTGGGCGGCTTCACAGCGCGCCCTGAGGAAATAAAAGTCATAGATCTAGCTGACATAGCTCACGGTGGAATGGAATGGAAGTTGAAGCATTGGACGCATCCATGACGTCAGAGCTGTCAGCAAACAGTAGGACAATGGGGAAGTAAATCATGTCTGCAGACTTATTTTAAAAAAAAAAATTGCACAAAAATAAGAAGAAAAGAAAAAGAAAAGGAAGCAAGAAATGATTGACAGGAAAGAAATAAAGGAGAGGAAAGGAAAGAAAGAAAGAAGGAAGTTAAGAAAGAAAGAAAGAAGAAAAGAAAAGAAAAAGAAGAAAGAAAGAAAGAAAATGAGACAGACAGACGGACAGACAGAGATGAAGTTATTCATATCACCAGTAAATTCCTACCTCTTCACTCCAACAGACACAAACCCCATGTTCTGTTTAAAAAGTCGAGTTGAGTCACAAACAAATTGAGGATGTATGGTCTCCAAAATGAACCTATTTGCAATAGCGCGACATTTCATCAAGATTACGTTTCAGAGAGAATTTCAACTCAAGATATAATTTCGAGCAAAATTGAAAATCTGTTTTGGAATTCTGTGAGTAGGACAGGCTGTGGAACGCGGACATGCTGCCGACCCCCTCATCTTCCCCCCTCATCTTCCCCTCATCTCCTCATGGCTGCTCTCCAGTTCTGTACCTGGTCTTTGTTGCTGGTTTGGCAGTGACTCTTTTGTACAGCTGTACGCTCATATGAACGTTCAATGTTGTGAGTTGTGTGCGGATTAACATTCGAATTTCATAACTTGTTGAATACTTGATTTGTGCATCCGGCACCCCTCCTTAAGATACATTTGAACTACCGTCCTGGAATGGCAGAGAGACGGTCTACTATTGTACAAGCTGAGCCATTGTTGTTCTGTGTCTGATCTTTGAGTTGGTTAAGCCCATGTGACTTGCTTCTTTGTGTGTTTTGTGTTTAGTAATGAAAATAAAAGAAAGAAAAAAAAAAAATGAGCAAGGGCTACGTTGAAGAGGACATGATGATAAATACTGTTCCGCTGTTTCTCTTTCCCGGCCACAGGCGCAGCCTGATTCATCCACTAAGCGTTGATTGAACTTGAACATCTCGGTGTTTTAGATAACCAGCCTTACATCTTACACACTCATCCAATCCCATCACCAACTTTCGGACGAGAAGGCCGGTTTGGCCGTTGGTATGGATGACACATTACACATAGAATACGCCCTGCGTGAGAAATGGAAAGAAGGAAGGAAATAAGGAAAGTGAGTGAACAACATTAATTGGATGGCACGGGAAATGACTGAATGAAGCGCCGGCAGGCAGCTCTTCAGTTGGCGCTACCCAGGTAGGCAGCTCATTGTGTACACGAGAGTGCGGATTGTCAGCGCCTAGAAGCTTTGGCAAGGTGCATTATAAATGTTATGATATTATTATTATTTATCATCATCATCATCATCATCAACGTCATCATCATCATCATCATTATTACTAACCCAAAGGCGAAGGCGACAGTGGATGATTTTTTCTTTCCTCTCTTCGAAGTATGTCGGCGCAACACAAACATGAGCAGACAAGTCCTGTTTAAAAGCAGGAGATTAACATTTTTCATCTGATCTAAAATTTTACGGAGGACAGATTTTTTTTAGTAAGATTTCTTATGTGTTTTTGGAAAGTGTGTTTTAAAGCATTATGTGAATGAGCTTTTCTGTTTAAATGACTTGTGAGTTGACTTCAACGCGGTGACAGCCCTGATATGGCCCTTTGCGGTCGGCTGGGCTATAAGCAACATTACCATTACCATTACTAAGCAAGAAAAAAACAACGCTCAGGGCCACGAACATGAAACGCTCATCTCGCGCCGAATGGGACAAAGAAGTGATTGATTGATCGTTCTTCAGTTTCGTTATCCTGAGAGTTGTTTCTCTTGCTTGAAGAAGACCTAAGAGGTCGAAACGCATTGATTTTGTCTTGTGATTTGTTCTCCCCCACGTTGTTTGGGATAGTTACTTTAAACACATTTTAACATTTGATAAAATGCTGGCTCAATTCTATGGTAGGCCTCAAAACGCTGATATGGACGGAATAGCGTTTGAGTGCCAAATGCTAATTGCGGCGTGTGGCCTTGTGCTGTTCCATTCGGTGAACGGTGACCGCTGTGTCCCTCCCCTGTGCAGGCTGCCCCTCCGGGCTCTTCGGTCACACAACTGCGCCACTGACTGCGCCAAGATGTGTCACTGCCGGGACAAGGCGGAGAAGTGTGACAGCATCCTGGGAATGTGCCGCAGTGGCTGTGACCTCGGCTGGGGCGGCTTTGACTGTCAAACGCGTGAGTCAAATCGACTCTTCTTTCACTCTCTCCGTATGTCTGTCTGCCTGTCTGTCTGTCTCTGTCTGTCTCTGTCTGTCTGTCAGCCTGTCAGTCTGTCTCTGTCGATGTCTGTCTATCTGTTTCTATCTGTCCCTCTCTCTCTCTCTCTCTCTCTCTCTCTCTCTCTCTCTCTCTCTCTCTCTCTCTCTCTCTCTCTCTCTCTGTGTGTCTTTCCCTCCCTGTCTGTCGTTTCTGTCTCTCTCTTTTTCTCTCTCCCTCTGTCTTTCTGTCTGTCTCGGTATCTGTCTGTCTGTCTGTATATCTGTCTGTATATCTGTCTCTGTCTGTCTGTCTGCCTGTCTGTCTGTCCGTCTCTCTGTGTCTCAATGTCTCTGACTTTCTCTGTCTCTCTCTGTCTCTGTCTGTCTCTCTCTCTCTCTCTCTCTCTCCTCTCTCTCTCTCTCTCTCTCTGTTTGTTTCTCTCTCTTTATCTTTCAACTGCCTCTGACTTTCTCTGTCTCTGTCTCTCTCTCTCTGTCTCTATCTTACTCTCTCTCTCTCACTTTGTCTGTCTGTCTGTCTGTTTGTCAGTCTGTCTCTTTGTCTCTCTCTCTCTCTTTCCCTCCTTCCCCTCCCCTCTCTACCAGGAAATGCTGGCTCCAATTTATTGTGGGCCTCAAAAACGTTGGCATGGATGATGTAGTGTGCCAGTGGTGTGCCAGTGCCAAATCCATGATGATGTAGTGTGTCAGTGGTGTGTCCGTGCC
>JADBJO010006716.1:27500-30000 GCA_016801955.1 Conus betulinus | reverse complement strand
ATCCAGTCACACAACCAACTGTTCAATAATCCAGTTACACAACCAACTGTTCAATAATCCAATCTAATTCTAATGTACAATAAACTGTGAAGAGGATGTTAGAAGCTATGAACCTTTTTTTACAAATTTAATTTTAAATGTAATCCAAAAAAAAGTAGACAAATGAATCACAAGACAAAACACGACGCGTTTCGACCTCTTAGGTCTTCTTCAGACAAGATACAAAACACCCAGGACAATAGAAATGAACGAGCAGTGCTTGATACATGCTGCATTCAAATTGAATTGTTAAAATGAATGTTTTGCTTGTTTGATTTGTGAAAAAGTATTTATGTGACATGTCTTTTAGAAAACTGTAAATTCAGTGCAAGGAGAAAAAAAATTAAAGACTGTCACCCCCCCCCCCCCCCCCCCCCCCCCAGGAAAAAAATTATCGATGTATCTCTGTATCGTCCAAGTTGACTTAACTCTGAAAATCTAACTCTTTAGTCGATGATGGAGTGATCAGATTAGCGACTGCATCTTCAATTTGGCTCAACTCTCTGGAAATCTAAGTCTTTATTCAATGATGGAGTTGCCAGATTAGCGACTGCATGTTCAAGTTGACGTAACTCTCTTGAAATCTAACTCTTTTGTCAATGATGGAGTGACCAGATTAGGGAGTGAATGTCCAAGCTGACTTAACTCTCTGGAAATCAACTCTTTAGTCAATGAAGGAGTGACGAGATTAAGAAGGGAGTGAGCAAATGACTTAACTTAAAACGCTTCAGTCTGGAGATTTTGTCCTTTATTGATTGATTGGTATTTGTTGACTGATCGATGATCCCGTGTCCCCTAATTATGTTCAAGAGTTTTAAGATGGATTGATTCTTAGTCCTTTGACGTGCATCGACTTTTAGCCCACACATGTGTTGGTGCATATTCTCGGGGGGCGATCAGGAATAGACAACGAAGCTCCTTCAAACTATCTGCCTTTAGTGGGGGATTCGAACCCCAGACCCGTGGGTGGAGGAGACAACAGTGCTTTCTCTCTTAAACCCAGCCAGGCCTCACTGAGCGACAGAATGAGTCATTGACGGAACGACTGATTGAAGGGAGGGAGGGAGGGAGGGAGGGTGGATGGAATGATTTTATTCTTGCATCATTGGATCATCGGATGGAATTATTAATGATGGATTAGCTTATCGTGCCCTCCTCTGGTTGCACACTGAAAAAAACAATGTACCAAACCTTGCGTAACGAGTCGAGTATTTAGAGAATGACGCAAATGGGTTCCTTTGAGAATTAGAATTGAGTCTTGGAAATTGATTCTCCTCATTTTTTTTTTTTCATTTGGCCATCAAGGTACAAGCCAGTGGTTCCAAGCAGACAGATTAAATCAAAGGGTAATGTTGTGTTCTTGAGGCTGGCACAAAGATATGGTGGTCGGGTGAGTTGCGAAGCCCTGAAATGTGTTGTCAACCAAGGGGAAGGTAATGCATTTGAAGACTGTGATTTCATCGATGATGATCCCCCCCCTCAAACAAGGGAAATGATTGGTCGGGGGGAGGGGGGGGGGGTTGTTGTCCTTTTTGATCAATTATCAGTGTCACATGAAATGCAGGCTCAAATTTATGGCAGACGTCAAAACGCTTACATGGATTATATTGTGTTCTAGTGCCAAATCTTAATTGTGGGCGTATGGCCAAGTGGATTATAATTATAGTGTTTCAGTGCACAAATCCTGATTGTGGGGTGTGGCCACATGGATTACATTGTGTTCTAGTTTTAAATCCGTATTGTGGCGTGTGGCCACGTGGATTATAATTATAGTATTTCAGTGCACAGATCCTAATTGTGGTGGTTAGCCATATGGATTATTTAGTGTTTTAGTGCACATATCCTGTTGTGTCAGTGCACAAATCCTAATTGAGGTGTGTGGCCATATGGATTAAATAGTGTTTTAATGCACAAATCCTAATTGTGGTATGTGGCTATATGGATTATATAGAGTTTCAGTGCGCAATTCTAATTGTGGTGTGTGGCCTCATGGATTATATTATGTTCTAGTGCCAAATCCTAATTGTGGTGTGTGGCCATATGGATTATATAGAGTTTCAGTGCACAAATCCTAATTGTGGTGTGTGGCCTCATGGATTATATTATGTTCTAGTGCCAAATCCTAATAGTGGGGTGTGGCCATATGGATTGTATAGAGTTTCAGTGCACAAATCCTAATTGTGGTGTGTGGCCTGTGTTTCTCTTAGTGACCAAGCCTCGCATCGAAGAGTTCACCAGCCAGAAAGTGAACCCGGGGCAGCCGGCTGTGTTCAACTGCACCGTGTCCGCTTTCCCCGTGCCCGCGGCGGACGAGATTCGCTTGCAAGTACCAGACGGGCGCCAAGCCATCTTAACGCGATCCGTGGACTTGCCCAGTTACGGGCCTTACACGCGCAAAAACACCTTCAAGGTGAGAGATTGTCTCCCCCCCACCCCCCCCCCCCCTGCCAACGCACCCCCC
>JADBJO010006716.1:20000-25000 GCA_016801955.1 Conus betulinus | reverse complement strand
CCGCTCATCCCCACCCCCCGTCCACAGCCACACACACCGCTCATCCCACCCACACCCCACCCCCCGTCCCACACCCACACCCATCCCCACCCCCCGTCCACAGCCACACCGCTCATCCCCACCCCCCGTCCACAGCCACACCGCTCATCCCCACCCCCCCCGTCCACAGCCACACCGCTCATCCCCACCCCCCGTCCACAGCCACACCGCTCATCCCCACCCCCCGTCCACAGCCACACCGCTCATCCCCACCCCCCGTCCACAGCCACACACCACCGCTCATCCCCACCCCCCGTCCACAGCCACACCGCTCATCCCCACCCCCCGTCCACAGCCACACCGCTCATCCCCACCCCCCCACAGCCACCACACCCACACCGCTCATCCCCACCCCCCGTCCACCAGCCACACCGCATCCACCCCCCCCCACAGCCACACCCACACCGCTCCCCCACCCCCCCCCCCGTCCACCACACCCCCAACCCCACCCCCACACCCCCCCCCCCCCCGTCCACAGCCACACACGCACACCGCTCATCCCCACCCCCCGTCCACAGCCACACCGCTCATCCCCCACCCCCCTGTCCACAACCACCCCAGCTCATCCCACCCCCCCGTCCACAGCCACACCGCTCATCTCCACCCCCCGTCCCAGCCCACACACCACACCGCTCATCCCCACCCCCCCCGTCCACACCCACACCGCTCATCCCCACCCCCCGTCCACAGCAGCCACACCGCTCATCCCACCCCCCGTCCACAGCCACACCGCTCATCCCCCACCCCCCCAGCCACAGCCACCCCCCACACCGCTCATCCCCACCCCCCGTCCACACCCACACCCACACACCGCTCATCCCCACCCCCCGTCCACAGCCACACCGCTCATCCCTCACCCCCCCCCCACAGCCACACCCACACCGCTCATCCCCACCCCCGTCCACACCACACCACACCGCTCATCCCCACCCCCCGTCCACAGCCACCACCCGCTCATCTCCACCCCCCGTCCACAGCCACACCACACACCGCTCATCTCATCCCACCCCCGTCCACAGCCACACCCACACCGCTCATCTCCACCCCCCCGTCCCACAGCCACACCCACACCGCTCGTCCCCTACCCCCCACCCACAGCCACACCCACCCACACCCCCGTCTCATCCCACATCCCCCCACCCCACCACACCACACCCACACCGCTCATCCCCACCCCCCCGTCCACACCCCACACCCACACCCACTCATTCCCCACCCCCCCCCCCTCCCCCCGTCCACAGACACCACACGCTCTCATCCCCACCCCCTCCCCACCACAGCCACACCGCTCATCCCCACCCCCCCGTCACAGCCCACAGCCACAACGCTCATCACCACCCCCCCGTCCACACCCACACCCGCTCATCTCCACCCCCCCCCGTCCACAGCCCACACCCCACATCCCCACCCCCCCCGTCCACAGCCACACCCCACAACGCTCATCACCACCCCCGTCCACAGCCACACCACACTCACTCCCCCCCCCCCCCCAGTCCACAGCCACACCACGCCGCTCATCCCCATCCCCCGTCCACAGCCACAGCCACACACCCACCGCATCCCCCACCCCCCGTCCACAGCCACACCCGCTCATCCCCACCCACCCCCCGTCCACAGCCACACCCACCGCTCGCTTATCCCCCCCCCCCCCGTCCACAGCCACAACCGCTCATCCCACACCCCCCCGTCCACACCCACCCACCACTCATCCCCACCCCCCGTCCACAGCCCACACCCACCACTCATCTCCGCTCCCCCCACCCCCGTCCACAGCCACACCCCTCATCCCCCCCCCCCCCACACACCCACACCCCTCCACCCCCCCCCCCCCCCTCCATCCCACCCCCCCCTCATCCCCACACCCCCCCACCCCCACCCGCTCATCCCCCCCCCCCCCCCAGCCCCACAGCCCACACCCCTCATCCCCCCCCCCCCCCCGTCCACACCACAGCCACACCGCTCATCATCACCCCCCCCCGTCCACAGCCACACCGCTCATCCCCACCCCCGTCCACAGCCACACATCCCCACCCCATCCCCGTCCACACCCACACCTCATCATCCCCCCCCCCGTCCACACCCACACCTCTCATCCCCCCCCCTGTCACACCCCACACCGTTCAACCCCCCCACCACCCCCCCACAGTCCACAGCCACACCGCTCATCCCCATCCCCCGTCCACACCCACACCTCTCATCCCCATCCCCTGTCCACACCCACACACACCTCTCATCCCCACCCCCCCCACCACCCACACCGCTCATCCCCATCCCCTGTCCACAGCCCACCCACTCTCCCATCACCATCCCCCGTCCACACCCACACCGCTCCCCCCCACCCCCCCACCCACACCACACCTCTCATCCCCACCCCCCGTCCACACCCACACCTCTCATCCCCACCACCCCCTGTCCACACCCACACCGTCTCATCCCCACCCCCCTGTCCACACCCACACCTCTCATCCCCACCCCCCGTCCACACCCACACCCACACCACCCCCCCCCCCCCCCCCCCTGTCCACACCCACACCTCTCATCCCCACCCCCCGTCCACACCCACACCTCTCATCCCCATCCCCCGTCCACACCCACACCCCATCCCCACCCCCCATCCACACCCCCACACCTCTCATCCCCATCCCCTGTCCACACCCACACCGTTCACCCCCCCCCCCCCCCCCCCCCCCCCCCCCCCCCCCCCCACAGCCACACCGCTCATCCCCATCCCCCGTCCACACCCACACCTCTCATCCCCCACCCCACACCCACCCCCTTCCACACCCCACCCCGTTCATCCCCCCCCCCCCCCCCCACCCCCCCCGTCCATAGCCACACCGCTCATCCCCATCCCCTGTCCACAGTCACGCCGCTTATCCCTACCCTTGAGCATCCACAGCCACACCCCTGTCACAGCTCATCGCTTACCTACCCGTCCGTCCACAGCCACACCGCTCATCCTCACCACCCACCCACAGCCACACCCACACCACTTATCCCCAACCCCCGTCCACAGCCACACTGCTCATCCTCACCACCCACAGCCACAGCCACACCGCTCATCCCCACCTCCCGTCCACAGCCACACCGCTCATCCCCACCTCCCGTCCAGAGCCACAGCCCGGCACGGGCAATCCACAGAGAAGCGTCAGTCGAACCCACACACAAGCACACACACACCACACAACACACACACAGACACACACACACACACACAGACACACAGAGAGAGAGAGGCAACCCACCGGAGGAGACACTGCACTACTGTCGAGTCACTTCTGTACTGATCCAACATACATAGGACACCACCTGCTAAGCTCCCTACTGACGACAATAATTGCTTAGTCGCGGACCATGTCGGTGTGAGTGAGCTGTTCCTCCGGAGGGCGCCACCACATCCATCCAACGACAGTTATAATGGACTCGCTGATACCTGACACCCCGATGGACTACAAGGCCATAGACACGGAGAGGACACCGACACTGAGGTCACCATGAGAGCAGGGCATGAAGGAACACAGAATATGAGACTTTTTTATATGCTGATCGATGAGAATGAGGATGATGAAGATGATGCCGCGGATTTCCATTCTGATATGAGACTGCATGACAGGGCTGTACTTTACACTTGCTTTCGGAATACATCCCGGCGGTTGTGTCGCTTAGGTTTTCTTTAACGACTCTGAAGTTGGAAGGACGACTGGGAAATCTACCTGCATACATTTACTGTAATATTAGATGATGATTCTGTTTGAGCAGTCAGTGGTGCGAAGTCAGAAACAAAAGGAAAACGGTGTTGACGTACACGAAACGTTTTGTGTCACGAGTAGGCCACAACTCACACACACATGACACACACTCACACACACAACACACACACACACACACACACACACACAGAGTGACACTCGGTAGCACACACACACACGGTTACAATGTCACATGACACACACACACACACACACAACACGGACCACACACACAACAGAGATCAGAGAGATGAGAGTGTGACAGGAGGGAAGAGAGAGACCAGAGAGAACGGTGTAGCATATTGAAAGCATGATGTGTACGCATGTGACAGGAGGAGGAAACTCGGACCATGATAACGGTTATAATGTCATCATGATGTTTTGTGTGACAGGAGGGAACTCGGACCATGATAACGGTTATAATGTCATCATGATGTTGTGTGACAGGACGGGAACTCGTAATATCATCATGATGTTGTGTGACAGGAGGGAACTCGGACCATAGTGCCACATACGGTGTAATCATGATGTTGTGTGACTGGACCATGATAACGGTGTAATGTCATCATGATGTTGTGTGACAGGAGGGAACTCGGACTATAGTGCCACATACGGTGTAATATCATCATCATGATGTTGTGTGACAGGAGGGAACTCGGACTATAGTGCCACATACGGTGTAATATCATCATGATGTTCTGTGTGAAACATTGTGTGCCGGACGCGTAACTCTGTGATAAACAGCTCATGTGCGTACGTGCATGCGTGCGTGCGAGCGAGCGAGCGAATGTGTGTGTGTGTGTGTGTGTGTGTGTGTGTGTGTGTGTGTGTGTGTGTGTGTGTGTGTGTGTGTGTGTGTGTGTGAGTGTGTGTTCGAGTGTTGTGTGTGTGTGTGTGTGTGTGTGTGTGTGTGTGTGTGTGTGTGTGTGTGTGTGTGTGTGTGTGCTGATAATAATAATGATGATGATCACCATCATCATTATTATCAACTTCATCACCATGCTCCGACTGTGATTACAAGCACTACTACTACTACTACTACTACTACTACTACTACTACTACTACTATACTATGACCACTACTACGACTTATTATTATAAAATGATCACAGTTTCAGTCCATTAATGAGCCTTCTATGTGTTTGTGTAATCACAGACATGTAGAAGTATCGTAATATCCACAAGGAAACACACACACACACACACACACAC
>JADBJO010006716.1:7500-15000 GCA_016801955.1 Conus betulinus | reverse complement strand
CTCTCTCTCTCTCTCTCTCTCTCTCTCTATCTATCTCCCAATATATTATATATATATATATATATATATATATATATATATATAATATATATATATATGTGTGTGTGTGTGTGTGTGTGTGTGTGTGTGTGTGTGTGTGTGTGTGTGTGTGTGTGTGTGTGTGTGTGTGTGTGTGTTACACAGGTCAGTTTACGTTCACAGTGGAGAGCGCTACCAGTGTGTGATCCAAGGGGTGGCAGGGACAGCCAGCAAGATCATGTACTCCCAGGTGTATGGTGAGTTTGGATTGCTCTTCGTTGCTCTTCGTTGCTCTTCGTTGCTCTTCATTGCTCTTCATTGCTCTCATTGCATTTGCTTTCCATTGCTCTTCATTGCTCTCCATTGCTGTTCATTGCTCTTCATCTCTCCATTGCTTTCCATTGCTCTTCATTGCTCTTCACTGCTCTCCATTGCTCTCCATTGCTCTTCACTGCTCTCCATTGCTCTTCATTGCTCTCCATTGCTCTTCATTGCTTTCCATTGCTCTTCATTGATCTTTGTTGCACCCCATTGCTCTTCATTGCTCTCCATTGCTCTCCGTTGCTCTTCATTGCTCTTCATTGCTCTCCATTGCTCTCCATTGGTCTCCGTTGCTCTTCGCTGCTCTTCGTTGCTCTTCGCTGCTCTTCATTGATCTCGATTGCTCTCCATTTCTCTTCATTGCTCTTCATTGCTCTTTGTTGCTCTTCGCTGCTCTTCATTGTTCTCCATTGCCATTCATAGCTCTCAATTGCTCTTCATTGCTTTCCGTTGCTCTCTGTTGCTCTCCATTGCTCTTCGTTGCTCTCTTCATTGCTCTCCATTGCTCTTCATTGCTCTCCATTGCTCCTCGCTGCTCTCCATTGTTCTCCGTTGCTCTCCGTTGCTCTCCGTTGCTCCTCATTGCTCTTGATTGCTCTCCATTCTCTTCGTTGCTCTTTATTGCTCTTCACTGCTCTCCGTTGCTCTTCGTTGCTCTCCATTGATCTTCGTTGCTCTCCATTGCTCTCCGTTGCTCTTCGTTGCTCTCCGCTGCTCTTCGTTGCTCTCCATTGCTCTCCATTGCTCCTCGTTGCTCTCACATTGCTCTTCATTGCTCTTCATTTGACCCCGGGGGTCCGTCTCCACCTTCCCATCGCCGCTTTCTGTCTCTGTCTCTTGCTCTCTATCTGTCTGTCTGTATCCCCCCCCTCTCTCTCTCTCTCTCTCTCTCTCTCTCTCTCTCCAAACTTCTCCACTACCTGATTATCTGTCTCAGTCTCTTTGTCTCTGTCTGTCTGTCTGTCTGCCTGTCTATCTGTCTCACTCAATCTGTTTATCTTCTTCCCCTCTCTTTGTCTGTCTGTCTGTCTGGTCTGTCTCTCTCTCTCTCACTCATATGCTGGCTGCTTTGGGGTGCTGTTGGATTCTGTTTTGAACCCTTGGTGGTGAGAACACCACAGAATTATGGGCTGTGGTGTGTCTCTATTTGACGCCAAGAGCACAGAAACAATCAGCCGTATCTCCCTGACGAGTCCGATCCAGCGGACGAAAGGCCTAGGAGCAGGCAATACATATAGGTCGGCCTACGAGAGGGATTATGATGGTTTCCCACATGCTGTTAGTGAAGGGTTTTCATATTTATGATATATTTTTCCCCAATCTCTTCATCTTCAGCTCCCCCCCCCCCCCCCCCCCCCCCTCCCCCCCCCATCTTTTTTTTTTTAATTTCAAGTCTTTGCCAAGTCGTTACTGTAATGACGGAAGAATTGTGAACCGCACTTGGTTTTCCCCGACTACTTAATTGTTCAGCATCATCTCTCTCATGTATGTATGTATGATGTATGTTATATATTTATATATATAGATATATATAATATATATTATATATAAGAATTAATTCCGACTATATATATATATATAATATCTATATATATAATATATTTATATATATATATATACATACATACATACATACATACTCTCTCTCGTCTCTCTCTCCCCCTCTCTCATACTCTGTTTTCTTAAATGTTTCGTCATGAAAAATTCAAATTCCAATCATTTTAGATGTATCCTTCTGAGGGGATCAATACGAGAGTTCAGTTTTTGTTTATCACTGTTGTTACTTCAGCCCGACCCCTTTCTTCTTTCTTTCCACCCATTCCCTGTATTTGTCTGTGGAAACGACAATCATAGGATAGGCTTGAAGCCTCATCGAACGTGATAATGGAGTTTTTAAACGTTTCGGGGGCTTGTTTTAATGGCATCTTAGCCTATGTGAATTAGTCAGTTGTTGCCGTTTGGTTCAATTTTGTTTGGGCTGTCAGTTCAGCGAAGATTTTTTTTTCTCTGTATTTCATCGCGTCCTGCTTTAGTTCCGGACAGTAGCGGTATGGCTTTGGGGCTGTGTGGATGTTGAAGATCGGAGGGTGAACTATTGTGTGTTGAGTACAAGTCTGAGGGTAAGCAACTGAAGCCAATTGGATTATTGTTTTATGTGCACACCTAGGCCTTCAACTTCCTATGGGTTCTTCTCAGTTTATCTCTGGAGGCCCTCTCAATTTTCCTGTCATGGGTCAAAGAATGTTTGCTTGCTTGTCATCAGCGTCTTCTGTTCTTTACTTTTTAGCGATTTAGTCACCAGTCATCATATAATTGGTTTTTATTTTAGCATTTGAAAAATAGACCAGACAGGTAGCTTTTTTTAATTCCCGTGTGTGCTTAATAAAAGCTCCTCTTTGTCCTTTAGTCACCAGATATTCCATGCCACGTCGGACAATCTGAAGCAGCAGGGAGAAAAAAATGAAACCAATACAGTAGTGTTGTTCGTTGACTGCAAGTGATTCCATGTTATCATATGGCCATTGTTGTTCATGTTCACCTTTCAGTCCAACCTTTTCCTGAAGGCCAGAATATTTAACGTTTTTTTTTTCTAGGATTCCTTACAGTTTTATATCTGTCCAGGCCCGTTGTAATATGCCGGGCAGATTTTGAAAGACACAGTAAGAGTTAATGCTATGATCAGACAACAGCCTCCGCTCAGAGCAGAAGTGATTCCGTGTAACGGGACACAAATTGTATGCCATAGTTTGGAATAGAAGAGGCATCAGTCTTGAGCCAGGCTGAAGGTGCACAGAGCAGGCGTTCTCCCCACACTCCTCTACGCATGTCAAAACGTGGACAGTGTGCCAACGGTATGCCAAGAAGTTGAATCACTTCCACGCAACCTGCCTCAGACCATTGTCAAACATGAAATGGCTGGACCAAAATCCCAGACACAGAGGTGCTCGACCCAGCAGACCTGTCTAGCATCCACACCATCCTGATGCTGTCTCAGCTTCCATGGGCAGGTCATGTAGCTCGCCATGCCAGACCACCGGCTACCCCAGAGACTCCTAGGGTGAGCTGCAACTGCAACGGGGGAAACGCTTCAAAGACAACCCTGTAAACATCATTGAAAGTGTTGATCATCAACCCTGACACATGGGAACAAACTGCAATGGATCGAGCTAGATGGCGCTACTCTGTCCACAGAGGTGCTAATTTATGGGGGCAAGGGCAGGTCTCCCACATTGCCTGTCCAAGCTGTCACCGCACATTCCGTGCACTCATCGGCTCGATCAGACACCTGCGTATCCACAAATCATCTCACTCCCCCCCCCCCCCCCCCATCCCCCCCCCCTCAACCCCAGGATGTGACTGAAGTGGTTCTCGTTCGATGCGACGGACGAAACGAATACGTGATTCCGTGCTACTGGACACAAATTGTTTAGAATAGAATTCAGACAAAATCGATCGACAGTATCCATTTTTCCCGAAAATCAGCTTGACTTTTTAGTGTCAAGTTTTTATTGCTTTGAAGCCTGGTGTATAAGACAACTTCCTACTGTGTCTCATCACTGATTCATCTGAATTTTCTTTTAAGAAAGCATCCTCAGTTCAGTTCAGTGGTTTGTTTAATGTCTCTTCATCGTCAGATGCTATTAGACACTTGAAATAAACAAAAACAAACAAACACCCTCCACACACGAAAGCATTTTCATACAAGAAAGTCCATACAGTACAACTGTAATGTAAAACAAAGAACGATTGGTTAGAAATGAAAATAGACGGATATCCAAACATAATATGTACATTTTTGAAGACAGAAGGTTTAGAACATCTCTGAGTGGTGAAGTGAGAGAGAGCGAGAGGAGAGGAGAGAGAGCGGAGAGAGGAGAGAGAGGAAGGAGAGGAGAGAGGAGAGAGAGAGGCGAGGAGAGTATCAGTGTCCACATTTCCCTATACATACTGCCCTTTCTGTGAAAGGCAGCCCTGGGTGGGCCTTCAAGGCAACGAGGTGGTTGATCAACTTCTTTGCCATTCAGCTGGCACCAAGAACGGCTGTTGAGCAGACTGTCTATCCCTCTCACCCTGATCTGAAACACAACCTGTCCCAGGCCTATGTCCAAGGCCTCTGGCAAGAGGAGGATGGGACTCGCAGATGGGTAATAAATTGCACAAAATCCGTCCAAAACCTGAAGATTTTTTTCCCCATGTTCCCGAGCGCGGCCGTAAAGAAGAAACAGTTTTTGTGTGCCGTGTGCATACAAGCCACTTCCTATTACACCCATTCATTCTCTATCTTTTAACAAGGTGAAGAAGCTCCGTGGGCATGCATTCCATGTCATGTGTCACTCACAATGAAACGTAGTCCTTTTAGAGTGTAGGTGGGACTTGCATGATGTGAGACATAAACATTTACAGCAGACTCCATGAAAACACCTTATTCAGAGCTGCCCCTCCTGATGTGGGATTTTTTTTTGAATTTCTGACAAGAAAAGAGACCAACATTTTTTTCATCTGATCCAAGGTTTACAGAAGAAAGATTTTTGAACAAAGATTCCAGTATGTTTTGAGAAGGTAACTATTTTTAAAAGGGTTTGTGGTGAATGTTTTTTTTTTTTTGTTTTTTTTTTTATACTTTTGAGTTGACCTTGAACACGTAGTTGACTGGCGTCTGCACGTTTGACATTCCTGATATGGCGTCTTGCGGTCGGCTGACATGATATGCAACATTACCTTACCCTGTGAAAGGCATGACTTGTACCTACAGTACCTCACCTGTGAAAGGCAAATGACTTGTACCTACAGTACCTCACCTGTGAAAGGCATGACTTGTACCTACAGTACCTCACTGTGAAAGGCATGACTTGTACCTACATTACCTCACCTGTGAAAGGCATAACTTTGTACCTACATTTACCTCACCTGTGAAAGGCATGACTTGTACCTACAACACTACCTCACCTGTGAAAGGCATACTTGTGACCTACACAACATTACCTCACCTGTGAAAGGCATGACTTGTACCAACATACCTCACCTGTGAAAGGCATGACTTGTACTACATTACCTCACCTGTGAAAGGCATGACTTGTACCACATTACCTTACCCGTGAAAGGCATGACTTGTACCTACATTACCTCACCTGTGAGAGGCATGACTTTGTACCTACATTAACCTTACCTGTGAAAGGCATGACTTTGTACCTACATACCTCACCTGTGAAAGGCATGACTTGTACCTACATTACCTCACCTGTGAAAGGCATGACTTGTACCTATGTTTTCAAAGAGGAGACCTTTTTTTGCAACGAGACACTGACCACTCTCTGTAAAGGTAATGGTATTTAGACTCCTGCCTTCGTCATTACTGAGAGCGATGGAAGCGATCAAACCGCATTGATATCTGTCTTCGATGGTTGCCATCACACATGTGTTCGCGGTATTTGGTGTGGATCCTATCAGCATCATCATTGATCTGTCTTCGATTTGTGTTCACGGTAATTTGGTGCCCATCAGCATCATTGATCTGTCTTCGGATGTGGTCACGGTATTTGGTGCCATCAGCATCATTGATCTGTCTTCGATGGTGTTCACGGTAATTGGTGCCATCAGCATCATTGATCTGTCTTCGATGTGTTCACGGGTATTTGGTGCCATCAGCATCATTGATCTGGTCTTCGATGTTTCACGGTAATTGGTGCCATCCGCATCATTGATCTGTCTTCGATGTGTTCACGGTATCTGGTGCCATCAGCATCATTGATCTTTCTTCGATGTGTTCACGGTATTTGCTGCTCCTCGTTCTCCCTTTCCTTTTTCCCTCGCAATTTGTGCTCATGACGTGTTGGTATGCTTAGTGAAATAGAAAGTTTTCTGAAGTTCATTGTCAGAATTACTTCTTCATCCATAGACAACATAGAAAGTGTTCAGAAGTTCATTGTCAGAGTCGTCATCATCCATAGACAACATAGAAAGTGTTCAGAAGTTCATTGTCAGAATCATCATCATCCATAGACAACATAGAAAGTTTTCAGAAGTTCATTGTCAGAGTTATCATCATCCATAGACAGCAGTTTTCCTCAGGTTCATTGTCAGAATTATCATCATCCATAGACAGCATTACAGGTGCGTAATCAGGGCGATAGTTGAAACAGAAAAGTTTTATGATGATAATTCTAACAATGAACCTGATAAATGCTGTCTATGGATGATGGTCATTCTGACAAATGAATCCGATAAATGCTGTCTATGGATGATGATCATTCTGACAATGAACTTCTGAACCATAGACAACATTCATCAGGGCGATAGTACCAGTTGTTGATAGATACCTCCTCATTACGGGAATTAATAGATACCTTATTGCAAGTCATCAATAGATACCCTGTTACCAGTTATTCCTAGAGACGTCATTACCAGTCCTTAATAATCTGTGTGTTATTTCCAGTCAGAAGAGATACGTTTTTTTACCCACTGATAAATACGTTATTACCAACCATGAATAGATACGTTATGTCAGTCATTAATAGATACGTTTTACTAGTCATTAATAAGTGCACGTTAGTACCAGTGCTAAATAGATACGTTTATTACAAACCTTGAACATACGATTTTAACTAGTCATTATAGATACGTTATTACTAGTGATAAATAGATACGTTTATCACCAGTGATAAATAGATACGTTTTACCACGTGATAAATAGATATGTCACCACAAGTGTGAATAGACATGTTATTACCAGTGATTGAATAGGTACGTTATTACTACCATGAATAGATACGTTATTACCAGTGAAAATAGATATGTCACCACAAGTGATGAATAGACATGTTATTACCAGTGATGAATAGGTACAGTTATTACTAACCATGAATAGATACGTTTATTACCAGTGATAAATAGATATGTCACACAAGTGATGAATAGACATGTTATACCAGTGATGAATAGGTACGTTATTACTAACCATGACAATAGATACGTTATTACCAGTGATAAATAGATATGTCACCACAATTGATGATTAGACATGTTATTACCAGTGATGAATAGGTACGTTATTACTAACCATGAATAGATACGTTTATTACCAGTGATAAATAGGATATGTCACCACCGTGATGAATAGACACTGTTATTACCAGTGATGAATAGGTACGTTATTACTAACCA
>JADBJO010006716.1:0-5000 GCA_016801955.1 Conus betulinus | reverse complement strand
AGAGATGGAGGCGCAGGGGCAGGCAGGGAGGGGGTGGAGGTGGACAGGCCTGACTGAATCGGGTATTTGTGCTTCAATGCCTTTCTCTGTAGGCCATCAATCGACGTCTTCGATCTTTGAGCGAGCGGTGCCTTGTTGGACCAGGAGGGAGGTAAACATGTACAAGTCGGTTTCTAGTGGTGCTTGCTTGTTGAGAGGTTGGGGGATGGAGGGGGGGGGAGGAGGGGAGGGACGGGGAGAAGAGATGAGTTGTAGACTTTGGTGACTGAAGTTTGGAAAAGAAAAGATTACTATTCCTTTGGAAATGGAAGACTAAAACTCTTGAAGACCAGCTGTTTGAAGAAGAATATCTCTGTGTGTTGTCTCTGTCTCCGTCTTTCTGTCTGTCTGTCTGTCTCTCTCTCTCTCTCTCTCTCTCTCTGTCTCTATGTGTCTGTCTGTCTCTCTATGTGTCTGTCTGTCTCTATGTGTCTGTCTGTCTCTCTGTCTGTCTCTCTGTCTCTCTATCTGTCCTGTCTCACTGTCATGTCTGTCTGTCTGTCTTGTCAATCTCTGTCTATCTTGTCCGTCTGCCTGTCTGTCTGTCCGCCTCTCTGACTCTAATTCCCTCTGTGTCTGTCTCTCTTTCTCTGTCTGCTGCCTGTCCGTCTGTCTGGTCTGTCTGTCTCTCTGTCTGTCTGTCTCTCTGTCTGTCTCTCTGTCTGTCTGTCTCTCTCTTCTCTCTCTGTCCCTCTCCTGTCCTCTCTCTCTCTGTCTGTCTGTCTGTCTGCCTATCTGCCTGTCTGCCTCTGTCCCGGTCTGTCTCCTCAGTGTCTGTCTGTCTCTTTTTCTGTCTGTCTGTCTCTCTCTTCTGTGTCTCTCTTTTTCGGTCTCTCTTTCTCTTTCTCTGTCTGTCTGTCTGTCTCTCGGTAATGATGCACACCACATGCTGCCCACTGTCTCTATTCATTTCTCAAGCCTTTACAAAGGCTTCCATCAGGAAAACTCCAATACAAGTTGATGTGAACGACTTGCATGGAAAAAAAAAGTTGCAGTTGAACATCAGCAAGTCTCCGTCTTGGGCACAACAACCTGTAACTACCAACATAATATGCGGAATATGTATACTGCACACACACACACAGACCCTCCCTCCCCCTTCCCCACCCTTACCAATTTGTGCAGTGTACACATTTTGTTGTTCGTCCGTCGAATCGACGAGAACCACTCCATTCATTTTTGGGGTTGAGAAGGGAGGGGGGGTGGAAGGGGTTTATGGGTTAGATGATTTGTGGATACGCGGGTGGCTGAGCAAATCGATGCGTGCACGGAAATGTGCGGTGACAGCTTGGACAGGCAATGTGGGAGACCTGCCCCTGATGGGCTGTCGCGGGCTTTCCTTGCCTGTCTTGTTGCGCTGCAGTTTGTCCCCCTTTTCTCCCCATAAATTGGCGCCTCTGTGGATAGAGTAGCGCCATCTAGCACGATCCATAGTTTGTTCCCATGTGTCAGGGTTGATGCTCAAACGCTTTCAAGGATGTTTTGAGAGTGTCTCTGAAGCGTTTCTTTTCTGACTTCCATGGGAACGCTTTCCTCATTGCAGCTCACCGTAGAAGAGTCTCTGGGGTAGCCGGTGGTCTGGCATGCGAGCTACGTGACCTGCCCATCGGAACTGATACAGCATCAGGATGGTGTGGATGCTCGGCAGGTCTGCTTGGTCTAGCACCTCTGAATCTGGGATTTTGCCCTGTCAGTCTATGTTAAACAGTCTTCTGAAGCAGTGTGGAAGTGATTCAGCTCCTTGGGCATCCCGTTGGTACACTGTCCACAGTTTTACATGACCATACATACTGTAGTAGTTAACAAGTTATTTCGTTGGTACACTGTCCGCAGTCCTCACATGACACACATAATGTAGTAGTTACCAAGTTATTCTGCCATGCTGGTAGCTGATCTGTTTGAGGGGGAAGTCCCTACAGAAAGAAAATAGGAATGGGAGTAAAGAGAATTAAAGTTTAGAGTGTGAATATAAATTTCCTTCAACGGCCAGCTTATGAGAGGACACACACACACACAACACACAACACACACACACACACACACACACACACCACACACACACACAACACACACACACAAGCGCGCACACACACTCGCACACACATGCTCGCACGTACGTACGCACGCTCGCACACAGACACATATACACACAGTCACAGTCACACACACACACACACACACACACACACACACACACACACACACACACACACACACACACAAAGTAAGCAGGTTTTCTCTTCAGGGGAAGGCGCGCGCGCGCGGCGCACCACATACACACACGCCACACACACACACACACACACACACACACACACACGCACGCACACGCACGCACGCACGCACGCACGCACACCACACACACACACACATACAGACACACACACACCTATTAGCATGTTCCAATATACTCCCCAGGTTCTGCACTCTCTCATTGCAGGGCTTGGTGTTGACAGGCCAGCGACACCTCTCCCCCCCCCCATCTCTCTCTCTCTCCTCTCTCTATTCTTCTCTGCAGTGCGTGGTGTGATAGCCCTGCAACACCCCTCACCTTCTCTCTCATCTCCTCTCTCTCTCTCTCTCTCTCCTCTCTCTCTCACCTGTCTCCTCTCTCTCCCCTCTCATCTCTCTCTCTCTCTCTTCTGTGTCTCCTCTCTACCTCTCCCTCTCCTCCTCTCTCTCTCGTCTCATCTCTCTCTCTCTCTCGTCTCTCCTCTCTCTCTCTCTCTCCTCTCATTGCAGGTCATGGTATGATAGCCCAGTGACATCTTCACACCCTCTGTCGTCCGCCACTCCTCATGTCCTCAGGGCTAGTGTCCATCCAGCTGTTTGCTATCTCCTTTCCCAGCTCCCTCTCAGTGCTTCCACACCTTACCGTCAGCTGTTGACTGTCCCTCCTTTCCCAGCTCCCTCTCAGTGCCTTCCACACCTTACCGTCAGTTGTTGACTGTCCCCTTTGCCAGCACCCTCTCAGTGCCCTTCCACACCTACCGTCAGTTGTTGACTGTCCCCTTGCCAGCACTCTCATGCCTTCCACACCTTACCGTCAGCTGTTGACTGTTCTCCTTTGCCAGCACTCTCAGTGCTTCCCTTACCGTCAGCTGTTGACTGTCCCCTTTGCCAGCACTCTCAGTGCCTTCCAACACCTTACCGTCAGCTGTTGACTGTCCCCTTTGCCAGCTCCCTCTCAGTGCCTTCCACACCTTACCGTGTAGTTGTCGCCCCTCTCACATGCCAGCCTTTCAATGTTGCCATCCGTCTGTCGGGAGAGACAATGGTGCTGCGCCGTGGATCAGTCAGTTGTGGAGTTTGCAGCGCCTGCTGTGGCTGACGAACCTGATCCCCGAGAGCGGCAGACTCTGTTGCAGTTGCTGCAGGTGAATTCTCCGTCATCAGTGTCTGCGGGTGCCGACACCATTCTTTGCTGTCTCCGGCGCCTCCGTTCTCCCCACTGGACCTCTCTCCTCTGCTCTGCTTGCTTGATGCCAGCCTTGATGGTGGGCCGCAAGCTGACCCGGTCTGAAGCTGCTGTTATCAGGTCTATTTTCAGATCAGCTGGGTCGTGGCTGCCTGCCCTCAAGTCATGTTTGCAAACATCCTTGTAGAGTAGGGCGGGCCGTCCTGTGGGTCTTGAGCCGTAGCCTTTAACAATGTTTATTATGGGATTGAGTTTTTGCCCTCTCTCAGTCCCAGTCTTCTATATCCAAGCCCCCAAAAGCGTTGGCATTTCATGCGCACCCCACTTTGCCCCCCACCCCTCCCCATCCAACCCCACCTTCCAACCGTATTCTGTCAGCATTCTGGTGAAGACCTTATTCCATGCTATTGGTGGTATGTAGTTTACACTGTCTCATTTTATTCCACAGTTTTTGTAGACCGCAGTGGGGATATAGCAGAGCTGTCACCCGCCCCCTCCCCCCCTTTCCTCTCCCATCGTCCGCTTGTTGGTAGAGCGCCGGATTCATAATTTTGGTGATCCTAGGGTTGCCGGTGCAAATCTCCGCCAGGCCCGTTCCGGTACAGGGGGATTTTGCCCTCTGCTTCCTCTGATTTACATTGGTTCTGACTCCATTTCATCCCATACAGTCCTTCGAATGAGACTATAAACCGAGGTTCTGTGTGTGAACGCACGCATGACATCTTGCACACTCGTAATATCCCATCAGCAACCATCGGAAGAGAAGGTCAGTCTAGCCGTTAGTATGGATGACACGTTTACACATAGCATGCACCCTTTGTGAGAAATTGAAAAAAAAAATGAAGGAGGTAAGGAACTTGAGTGAATGATAGTGACTGTAGTACGCGGGGAAGCGCCGGCAGGCGTTCTTCGGTCGGCACTACCCAGGTAGGCAGCCCGTTGTGTACACGGGAGTGGGGATTGTCAGCGCCTAGAACCTTTAGGCAAGGCGATTTATAAATGTTGTTATCATTATCTTCTCCTCCTCCTCCTCCTCCTCATTATTTTTCTTTAATACTATCATCATCATCATCATCATCATCATCATCACCATCATTATTATTATTTTATTATTATTATTTTATTATTATCCATCATCATATTATTATTATTATCCTCTCCTCCTCCTCATTCTTATTATTATCATTATTATTACTATTGCTGTTATCATCATCATCATAATCATCATCATCATCATCATTACTATTACTACTTTTATTATTGTTGTTATTATTATGTCCTACTCTTCTACCAGCGATGTCCAGGCCGGTTATCTGGCATTTCATTGTGCCATTTCTACATCAATGATGGTCACCATGTCCACTACATTCTGTCATTTCATCTACACCAATTATGGTCATCGTGTCTATTTCCATTCTGGTCATTTCTACACCAATGATGGTCATCATGTCCATATTTTCACAAACCAATTCTGTCCATTTCTACACCCAATGATGGTCATCCCATGTCCTATTTCATTCCGTCATTTCTACACCAATGATGG
>JADBJO010006715.1:119113-128115 GCA_016801955.1 Conus betulinus | reverse complement strand
GAAAGAGAATCGACCGAAAATGACATGACCAGACAATAGTGGGTGTGAGCAGCGGAATCCCATTATTGCGGTCAGAGCTTTATAATAAGGAAAATGAGTTTAATTCTGCTGTTAAGAAAACTGCGTACGACATCAAGACACGTGAAAAACTGACTTTGACTGCAGACAGCAGTACATGACGTGACGGCGGAGTAAGTGTGATCGTCATTATCAATTCCTAGCTACGTTTGCGGCGGACGCAATTACGTCTTCAATGAGTTTATTCATTCAATGGAGAAAGAACACTTACTTTCGCAGCAGTTCTCTCTCTCTCTCTTCTTCATTCTCTCTCTCTCTCTCTCTCCCTCTCCTCTCTCCTCTCTCTCTCTCTCTCTGCTGCCTTCTCTCTCTCTGAATAGCTGCAGTCAAACAGACGACGAGTGCAGTCTGGAAAATGACCTGCAATGCCAGAAACTGGCCGGATCAATGATTCATTCGTGGAAACATTGATGTTCTTGTAAAACCACTCCTCAGCCCCAGAAAGAAACTTCATGGAGTCCAGCGATCATCTCTCGCCTTGACACCACAATCCCTGATGGACTCAACTCCCACATCTGACTTTTTTTTTTTAGTGTGAATCATTCCCAGCTCTTTGCCCTCGCTTTCCCCTTTTCCCCGACCCTCCTCCTCCATCCCTTTTCTCTCTACACCCTTTCCCTAAATTTCCCCATCCCACCATATTTACATTCATACCCTATGTACATCTATAGAATATTCGTAACATAACATGTAGAGCATAACATATACACCCCAATTTCCCATTCCACCATCCAGGTATGCACACTCGTCGTAGACACATACGCATGTGAACAATCCATATGCACCTATATTTTTCATAGGAGTTTTCCATCTAACCCCCCTATTACCCCCCCCCCCCCCCCCCCCCCCCCCCCCACCCACCCACACACACACACTCCCGTGTTTTTGTTGGTTTTGTTTTTTTCCTTTTTCCTACACACCCTCAAATGCCACCTTCCCGAGGGGTATGACTCCTCCTCTACCACACTTTCTCTTTGTTTTACACACTCTCAAATGCCCCCATCAAAGCATAAGACTCCTCTACCACTCTCTCTATTTCTTTATCTCTAATTCTGTTTGCCTTTTTCCTCAATCTGGACCTCTTTTACCTTTTCCCCATTACACACACACACACACACACACACACACACACACACACACACACAACACACACACCTTTGAACACGTAATCGTCCGTTTACGTAATAGTTTTTCATACGTAATTGCCTACACGTATTTATTTGTTTTTTTTATGTCACAAGTCCTGAAGACGGTCTATGACCGAAACGTTGTAGATTTTTGTTCTTTTTTTATTTTAAAATCTTCTAAGCATCCTCAAAGACATTTTGCATTGTTTATACAGAAGATCTGCGGTCAAAAATCTGTTTTTTTATCATTCATGCCCTTGTGTTCTAAATATGGGGCTCTTTGACATTCTGGCGATCTGCCATCAGTTCTGTGGTAGATGTCACCATTCCACCAGTTATGGTTTGGAAAAAGGAATTGACCACATGATCTGAAATGAACTGCAGTGTCTCAATGATGTAGGAAAATGGCAGGCAATCTGTGGCAGAACAATGTTCGAAAATTCATTTATTATTGCTCTCTAAGAAACACAAACGAAACTGATGCGTCTTTATACCATTTACAAAAGTGTTTACGTGGTAAAAAAAAAAAAAGAGATAAGGAATGACTCAATGAACGGTTATATACATGTGAGTCTTATCCTGTACTCTGTTTATCTGTGTCCTTGGAGGTAACTAACCCCTTTTCTTTCTAAATCTTATATATATATATATATATATATATATATATATATATATATATGTATAAAAATACTGCTAAAACGCCTAATAAAAATCTTAAGGTGCTCAACCCCTTGGGGAGCAACATCTGTTAAAAACGGTATGATAAAAGGAAGTTTTATGGAGTTGTGTTTTAAGTATGTTTTTAAGTCATCATCACTGGCAAATTCTAAAAAACTTCCTTTTATCATACCGTTTTTAACAAATATATATATGTATATATATAAAAAAAATCAAATTGAATTTCATATCCATCTTTGTTCTTAAATATGTGTCTATGAGAACACTCCGTGGGACTTATGATACACCAATTTCTGGTCAGTGAGAAAATGTGTTCATTATCAACATCAGCTCGTGGGAATGTCTCCATTTTGGCCCTATTGATGTCAAACCTGTACAAATTCTCTCATAAAGGATGTAATCTATCTGGCTGTGGCAGTGACCGTTTGTGAAATGCCATACACATCGTGGATGCTTTAAGCTTTCCAAGAGCATTGTAAGAACCAAGTCATCATCACTGGCAAATTCTAGCAGGCATTGCCCTCTATTGGTGGTGGTCTCTTTACGACAGCGGCCACAGAAAATTCTTTCATTCTTTTGGGTATATTCACCAACCTTGGTGTTTGATGCACCTTGACATATGAAGATATCTTCCTTGTCAAACTTAGTGATGACCGTTTGGAGCTGGGAGTAGAATTCTTTGGTCTGGTCACAGTTATAGTCTGATGTGGGGGCATTGCTCTTCGTGATGTACGCTTTCGATCGCAAGCGTATGGTGGTAATCCTCCTGGAAGCAGGGCAGTATACAGCGCATCGTTCTGCATGTCTGTGTGAACTTAAAACACAACTCCATGTACATGTGTCTCTTCTTCTCCATTGTAGTGTACGACATGCTTTTCCTCCCCGTACCTCCCGCTTTCTCTGATGTTACTTTGCGCGGAGACTGAGAATGGGCCAAGAATACTTTGTCCACTTTATTTTCAGTTTCCAGCCCACCTGAATATTCGGACATTTCAGGTGGCAAAGAGATATTGTTTTTATTACACTCTGTGACTTTCCCTTAGTATCATTTTTTCGTGTCCTCCCTGGTGGAGGTCGATGGTAAGGGCATTTTTAATCCGGTCTGCAGGTAGTCCAGTTTGATCTTGTATTTTATACTCCCAGGTTGTGTTTCTTGGCAAAAAAAAGTAAACGTGGCAGAGCCTATCCCTTCAAGAGTGCTTTTTTTTTGTATAGGTTCCTCCCCCACATGTGGCAGGTAATGCAGGGTTGACATGGTTACAAGAAGCAGAGGGGAACCCCCGACGTAACTTCTATAGAGCTGCTAAAACATGAAGTGTGTTTCATGAAATTTACGGCGTTCAATCTTGTAAGCTCTAGTTATCATGTTCAGGATTTTGTGATTTTTTTATTCAAGGCTATGTTCTTGGAGAGGGTGGGTGGTTTGCGCCCTAAACACTTTCAGTATTCTGTCTTCTTGTTCTCGCCTCCTTAGCTGTGTGACGACTGTCCACAGGTACAGAAATGGATAGAGAACAGAAGTCAGTGGTAGCACGTGCACAATCATGACGTCACGAATTATATTTACCCCAGTGACACCAGCTGAAGTTATAATCCCAATTAGACCAAAAGGCAGCCAACAAAAAGCGTTTTGTGATGACTATTTTCCCCAGTCAGGTGAACTGAGGAATACACTGATCTCTGGGCAGAACTCAGTGCTAGTCCGTACTCTGGAGTTCGTCTGTAGATGACAACTAGAAGACTCGTGCTCACTGAGCCCAGAATAAATTGACTGCAAGAACCACTGTGAACCACTTGAATCCTTGATTACAGTGGTAGCAATTAAACAGAGCCAGACGACACAGACCAGACTGACCATGCAAGCCCCAGTGTGACAAACAGTGTGACAGGAAGAAAAAACGGTATCACACTGACAACACGATTCCTACACACCACGCAACACAACAAGCAACAGTTGCTGAACGTTTTACTGGCCGTCCTAGATTCACTGGGATGACACAGGATGATGACATGCTCCACACTGATCAGTAAGTTGATGAGCACTGACACCTTGCTGTACACTAATGACAGAAAGCCACTCATCTTGCAGGTCACACTGTTGGTCCATTCTTTTTCCATGTGAATGTAGTTTCCACGGAACACTGTGTCTGTTACGGCGATAATGCTAATATGAGAGCCCATACAGATATTTGCTATCTGCAAGTGGAAGATATGTACAGAAAAACGACTTCCAAACAAATTGTTGACCCTCAGTGACACAATAAAACAGAGCAGATGCCCACATTAGCAACAGTTCCAAACAGCCAAATAATTATATGACTACTTTGCGTTGGTATTAGCGATTCACAGGACCGAAATGTTACCTCAGGAGCTCTACATTTTAAGCTGCTGGACACACGAGGAAGCACACTGGCACAACACATTCTGTAGTCTGAGGAAAGGATGTATTTCAAATGTGGTGTCTTGGAAAACACGTCCATCGAGAAGGCGTTCACCGGGTTTCCCCGTACGTCCAGTTCAGTCAATCGTGGTGCATTTCTAAAACCCATTGATCCAATCTCCTCTACAGCAGAGAAGGATATGTTAAAGTGGACCAAATAGGGGATGTATACTGACAGAATTGTACTGTGGTCGCTTATGAATGTCCCTGATATATCCATTCGGCAAAGTGAAAACCTGAACGTACTTGAGCAGTGTGTTAGTCATTTGAATGAAAGGGTTATATGCTAAGCCTACAGATTTTACATTCGGCAAAACAAGGAACTCTGTCATATCAAAAGTTCTTAGATGGTTATTGGAAAGATCAAGGAACAAAAGATTGGACAAACCTAAGATAGAAATATTGAGCAAGGAACAAGACGACATGATCAGACGAATGAGATAGCCATTGTGGACGACATCAAGCAGCGCCATTCCTGAACCCTGGGCGTCCAGGGAGCGTAGTTCAGGAAACAGACTGGCAGCAAAAGGTTTTTACACACAAAACAGGTGACCTTGGCACAGGCAGTGTTCAGGACAGGTCCTGTCACACATCAGTTCATCATCCTGCTGTGGGCACTGACCCCAGCCATCACACAAATGATATCTGTGTACACACACACCCTAGAAGCTCGACAATGGTAAAAACCAGGACAGTTTGATCTGTCACAGGCTTGTTCATCTTCTCCATGAACACAATCAGAAAAAACCCATTGCATCTTGTGTAGACAGGGGACAGTACAGTACAGCCACTGGCTTATACAACGGTAATGACTATTGGACAGGCTGCGTCAGCTCCCATCACCTGCTGAGTGAAGTAGCCAGTGCCATCTAAATTGATGTACAATGGCTCCTTTTTCTGGTCATAGGAGGCTGGGGGATACATTGCTGTGTTAGCAGGACAGTCGGTCTCATCAGAACTGTCCACGCAGTCAGAGTGTTCATTACAGTGTTGACTGTCCAACACACAGACTGACCATTCACACAGCCAAACCCGTCACGTGAGGTGTGGACACAGAATGACTCATCACTGTCATCTGGACAATGCTGTCTGAAGTCACACAGCAGAGTGTAGTGCACTGTTGTGATGCCTCATCACATCTAAACATTGTGTCTGTGCACATAAAGCTTCTGGAAGAAAGCACTGTCATGTTGTGTTCATCATTCACTGTCAGCATCGTGTCGTCCTGTGGACCCACGACTCCTGCAGTAACTGTTGGGGTCACACAACAGGAAGAGGTGGGTCAGTTGCATGTCTGGACAAGCCTAACAACTGCAGTGTGTTGTTGTGGGTGAGTGGTGGTGAAGGTGAAGGAGGAGCAGTAAAACAGGTGGAGCAGAAATACTGGGAGTGAGTGACGACATTTCACAAACAGCAGTAAAGAGCTGGAATAAACTAGGACCAAAACGCACTCCTGCGTTCGTTATTATATAACCATTAACTCCACTTCTCTTGAAGGATCACGTACCCGAACTGACTTGAAATGGTATATCCTATAGATCATAGTGCGATCAGACCATACACAAAATTTGCTGTATTTGAAAGGCAAAAACCCACAACCTGACCAACCACCTACACTCACTTCAATGGAAATATCATTGATGAAAATATGTGCGAAATCTTCCTTTTCCTCACATGTTTTTATCGAAGCTAGACTACCGCCCCTCATCTTGCACTGATAGCTGAAAGTCTCATACGCAACGATTTCATCAAACTGGACTAGCTGAAAACATTTGTTTCGTGAAGCCACCAGACCTTGGCAGCATGAACTGCTGAAGGGACAGTGCTCTGTTTCATCACGTCCATCTTCACACTCTGGCTTTAGGTTACAGTGCACGTGATCTTGAAATTTGGCGTAATGATCCACAGAACAGTTGTATAAACTGCTGGGCAGCCTTTGCGGTCGATCTCTTTTAGAGACAGAGGAGAAATATAATCTGAAATAAGACAATTTAAAACTAGGTCGGTCAACATTAATTTGAATGCGCGAGGTGATAAAAACAAAAAGTGGTAACGAACGACTAATGCCCACATGTTCTTCAGACTGATGTGACGTTCCTGTTTTTGTGTGTACTTAAACGTCATGTACCTATCTTTATGTGCATACGCCTGCTGAATGCTGATGAGGACCACGCATGTTGAGGGCACTGTCAGCGTTTTGCTGTAAGCAGCGTTGGCTCTGAACAATAACACTGGTATTATTATGAATCCAGAATACTCCTTAACATACTTCATAAGGTAAGTATGGATTTGATTTGCCTGGATATTAATGTTTACCTTGGGATTGTTAAAATTGATACTAGCATGGAGCTGCTGTCTGACTTAATGAACACCTCTTGAATTGAAAGTTCAGTGCTTTCAATACTGAATGTATATTTTGTGCTCTTCACCTGCGTTTTCCAGTTCCAGGAATCACATCCATATGATAACCTTTTGATATGGGCAAGTATTTTCCAGCCCCCTGTGAGACTTGCAAGTGTAGCTTACAAAAAGACGAGGCATCCTCACACACACCGTACACCAGTCCCTGGTGGGACGTGAACTGTGGTAAATACCTGTCACACTCTGACACATTAACCCGCAGGAACATGTCTTGTGTGCCGTTCTGATTCAATAAATGTTCTATACCTGGGCAGATTGCACTAATGTTCAGATTAGTAGAGGTGATTCTGTCTTTTACGTTGTTTGGGCTCATTTGATCTGTAGTATCCACAGCAGGGACAGAAATACGTAAAGGAATAATGCATCAAGCATTGTACATGATTTTCTGTTTTAATTCTACAGCTGTGTGACCTGACAATTGCCCCCTTTAACTTCCTCTCATCCCACTCCCACCCCCTTCTCCCCTCCTCTCTCTTCTCTCTCTCTCTCTCTCTGTCCTACAAACGGCAATTAAGATTACTAATCTACGCCATTTTCCTACACCCCCCCCCCCCCCCCCCCCCCCCCCTCATCTCTAGCTCCCTTCGCTTTTCATCCTCTTTCCGTGGTTCGCTGGGTGTTTTCTTTAAAGTTAGCCGACCCAGGCAAGTCACCTACTTGACTATCACTCACCTCCTCTCCTATCTATCTGCCCCCCCCCCCCCCCCCCCCCCTTACTTATCTCATGTGCAGGAGATCGCATGTTATCGAGATGATGGGTGCGTGAGCTCTCTCCACTAGTGCAGAGAACCGACTGCCCCCATCTCCCTTTCTCTCCCCTCTCAGCATAGGTTCGGGAAAAACAACGAATCTTTGTTTATTTGCTAAACCTGTTGCTAACATCTGAGAGCATTGTTCTTGAACCTTCTTCACATGTCCTCACCCTGAGGTGGTGGGGGATAACTGTCTCAGTCCAGACTCCCCCTTCCTCTCTTTGTCTATAGCGACATGATTCAGACAGGCAACAGAGACCGAATGTGTAGCTTGGCACACAAAAAGGGGAAACCACGTCTCCTCACTTCACTGCTCCATAGAAGGCTGTGAGACTGATTACCACCAGTGAACCAAACATTTCAACAAATGTAAACCAGACAGGTGAATGCTTATCTCCTCTACTCTGAAAGCCTGTGTAAGGTTTCACTGATCAACCAGAAGAATTACACTGGGTCCTGGGTCCCTATCCCTGCCCCAGGACCACCTGCACAACACAGCTGTCCCAACACATCAGTTTGCTGTAGAGAAGGCAGACCAGTCACCATTCACTGGAGAGAGATCAACACTCCTCTCCACCATCAGATAAGTTCTGATATTCCAAGTGGATTCCAACTCAACTCATCCACTCTTTATTTTATGAAGTCATCAGTTGTTTTTTTTTTTTTTTTTCTGGATAAATACTTTCTGTTTTGAACGAAGTATGTGAGAATATTCAAGGGTGTCGAACACAGTAGTATGGCGTTGCATGTGATTGCTTTCCCTGTAAACAATTGATGGTACTTTATCTTTATTAAAAGTAGAATAAAACGGTATATTATTGTTTTCTCTGTAAACTATGGGTTACGATGTATTCACATTGTCAGTAGAATAGCACTTTAACTTCATTATCAGTAAATGGCACAGTATGGTGTTGTTTGCCCTGTGATAAATGGCTAGTACTTTATCTACATTATCTGCTAACTGCTAGTCCCTGAAAGGATTGACAGAAGACGTCTGGCTTAGAAACATGCAAAATCTTCGTTTTAAAAATTCTATCAGACATGCACTTTGAGGGAAAAAATCTTTCAGGATGATGAGGCTCTCTGTTATATCATTCAACCAATCCATCAAATACAAGAGGAGTAATGACAATGCTTAATAACCATTTTGATTTCAAAGTAAACAGGACCATCAAAGATCATCTGTGGACTATTCGACGGTTGCAGTAGAAACAAAAATTCAGCTTCCTTTTTGTTGACAAATACATATCAAGTAACAAAGTCCTGAATTTATAGTTAACAATAACCAACGATAATTAGATTGATTTAGTGCGAGGAAATTTCAGTCAAGCCCTTGACTCTGTTATAGAATTATTGCAGTGTTGAACATATGAATATAAATACTACTCATTCGAAGTTTGGTTTCTGGCGAGAATCGCAGCAAGAATGTCCCCTATCATACGTTGAGAACAAGCCCCCCACCCCACCCCCCCCCCACGTCTTTATTTTTTTTTTATATCTAACTTC
>JADBJO010006715.1:81613-114113 GCA_016801955.1 Conus betulinus | reverse complement strand
CTGAGTGTCATAGAAACGGTGCTGTCAAATGCAGACGAGCGATTTAGTTCCATGATTGCTCTCCTTGACCTCAGCGCAGCATTTGACATTTGAGAGGCTGAAAATCATTTTTTGGCGTTCAGGGCGAAGTTTTTGACTGGTTGTATCGTACGCTACTGGTCGTTGACAATCATTGTAACAGACGGTTGCATGTCTGCCATTAGTCCTCTTTTATGTGGTCTTCCCCAGGGCTCAGTGTTGAGACCTGTGCTGTTCACACTTTATCATCAACATTTGTCCGAGATTATTTCATCACAAGATTGTGACTTCATAAGTATGCAGATGACACCGAGTTGTCAAAAAGTGCAGCATCTACTGATTTAATGATTTTCAATCTAGTATTGAGCTGTACATCAATACTGGTTTCTCCTGACTGAACAGCAATTAGCTCATGCTAAACACAGTCAAAATGGAAATTAGGCTCGTTGACACGCTATCATGAATCAAGCAGATAGGGAGTCGATTAGTTTGAAACCGACAGTCAAATGTTTAGGAGTCAAACTTGACAAGACAAGTTCGATGCAGGATCAGATTAGCAGTTTGTGCTGTGCGTCGTTCTTGAAACTCCGCCGTATCAATTCAATTTATAAATGTCTTTCAACTGATACAACAGCATGACTCGTCCATTCACTAACTACTTCTTGGCTTGATTATTGTTATTTAGTAATGTATGGCTTGCCAGCAGAAAAAAAATGCTGGCTCCAACGAATTCAAAGCAGTGCAGAGAGACTCGTCCCTAATAACAGAAAACGAGATCACATTACACACTGTTCAGGAAGCTGTACTGGATTCAAGGTTAATTTCTTCAACAGGACAAACTAGCCACTCTTGCCTTCTGTTTCTTTAGTGGTCCTCTTCCACCATGCTGTCCTCTACGCTATGCGCATAGGAGTTATCACGTACTGACCACTCTTCCAATAAGTAACTCCTGAAAATACCAAAGCGATATTTTAAAATCGTTGGTGAGTGTCTTTCAGTTTTGCTGCCCCAACTGTTTGGAGCTCACTGTGTCACACTCTGCGAAACTGGTTCACCTTGTCTGTTTTCAAAGAACAGCTAAAAACTTATCTTTTCAGCCAAGCATTCTGAACACTGCTTTTCCCGCATTGTGTGTACACACTGACTTCTGTAGTAAGGTGGCTGTCATATGTGAAATAATTGAAGGTCTGAATGGCGTGTGAAAGTACAATGAGTAGCTTTCAAATAGAATTGAGGTATACAAATACTGTTTATAATTGTTCATCGTTTATTATCAAATGTTTGTGTGACACACAGTGTGGGATTCTTGTTTCAGGTCAGGCGAGGAAGAGACTAAGGCATGGGAACAGTGTCAGAAAGGTACACAGGAGGAAGGTTTGAAATGAGAGCGAACAGTGGATAATGGATGTGAGAGAAAAGTGGACGACCAAGAGAGGAGTGACATCCAAGACGAAAATACAGACAATGGTGAACGAAACAGGATATCCCAATTCACAGCAGACGACCACATCTACTCTTCCACGAAGCTTGGTAGCTCTACATGGTTCAGAGGCGACCAAAGGCCAGATGAGAACAACAGCCCGGACACGTCATGTAGCCAGCAGTCAGGGCGTGATGCTGGTCGGTCTGATTCACTTTCACCTTCTGACTCTGACTACGAGGAAGGTGATGTATGTGAACAATTTCACGTCTGCAGCCTACCCGTTGATAGCCAGGGTGTCACTCATTGACTGTGATTCAGATTTCGATTTGGGTCTTTTGCTGGGTTTTCAAATAATATAGTAGCATATTTGAAAAAATCTTAACGTAGATAATTACGTTTTGTCACTGTTATATGACTGGTGAGTTAAAAGCAATTTAAAGCATTATCAATGGTTCCTTATTTGACCAGCAAAGGCTTTGATTGGGATGCTTACAGAGTGCACATTAATTTGGCGAGACTATGCCACGTGGGCCAATCGAAGGGGAGGGGGGGGGGGATTCTTCTACAATGGAACAATGAGAATAAAGCAGAGATGATTTGATCTAAATAAATAAAAAAACCTCCCTTGGAGAGATTAGCTTGGAACAGTCAAAAGTGCGATTTTTGTTAAGTCAGAAATAAAAAAGGATTTTGTTCCTGTAATTGCATATCCTCTGAAAAGATCAGAGATAACTTGGTTTGCTTTAAGAAGTAAAGGAAAAATTCTAGGAATTCTATCTGCAAAAGTTTCTTTTAGCGGAAAACTATAATCGTGTTCTTATGACGAGTTGAATACTGTATCAGGAAGTCGTTCCATGACTATGAAGCCATCGATTTAAATTTGGTAACAAAATCTTTAGGATGTATTCATCAATATTGAATATCCAAGCTCAGACCTACCGTGGTTAAAACAGAAAGTAGAGGTGATGCACATGGATAAAGTGGATAAAAATAACGTTACATCAGGGAGATAATGGATCAAAGATGGAGAACAGATCTCAAAATGCCTCTGTATTAATCTAGAGAAGTCTAGAGAAAAGAAAGAACATAACCACACAAAGAAAGTAGCAAAAATTATGACTGAGCAAAATGGCACATCACAAGCACGGCTATACTTTTACACAAGAATCTAAGATTAGCATACAACTGTAGACAATGTTAAAAAGGCAGCTAACCAGACAGTTGAAAATGAAACTTATAAAAAACACACCAAAGCTGATTTATTGAAATGGATGATCTCAATCACATAAACAATGAATGACCAGGAGAATTTTTAGTTCTAGAAAAGCTCTGCTCTTAGTACAGATGGCATTACTTTCGTATCGTTAAAACGTGTTTTAGTGTTAATTACGTGATACTCAAAAGCAAACGCAAATACATAACTAAACAAAGATTAAGATACAGAAAGAGAACTATTACATAACTAGGTGACCTATAACTCTGATCAGTTCTCATCATACCATACTAGCTGAAGTATTGGGAAAGAGGTTCAGCAAAATGATACACATATTAACATCAAGTGAGTTTAATTAGGGGCAGACACATACGTAGCTACCCGTAGGAGATCAAAGGAAGACGCCATACACTAAGTAAAACAAAAAAAGATGGGTATTTGCCAGTAGTCAACTAGACAAGCATATATATATATATATATATATATATATATATATATATATATATATATATATATATATATATATATATATTGTTTCCCCCACTACTAAATTGTTCATAATATTGTTTGGTCAGTCTGTTGGAGGCTGCATCTTTTAGGATATCCAAGTAAAAGCTGTTCCGCACAACTCTTAGCTGCTTTCAATACTTACATAACTGACAATGCTCGGGTAAATCAGTAGAGCTGACCACTCTGACTGTTGACATCTTCTGATCTCCCTTGCATCCCAAATAGATCATCAAGCATAGGCTTATAGAGTATCCCCTTCATTTGATCTGTTTACAGAGCTATTTTACATATTAAGCAAATTTGTTCCTTACCACAATTTCTTTTCGCTGTACTTTTCTATCCTTCACTGGCTGCTTTGGGGTGCTGTAGGATTCCGTTTTTTTAACCCTTAGAGGTGAGAATAGCGCAGAATTGTAGACCGTGGTATATCTCCATTTGTTGCCTAGGGAGCATAGATACTACCAGCTTTGCTACGAGTCCGATCCAGCTGATGAAAGGCCTTGGAGCAGGTCATATGAATGATGGTGTTGTCAAGATGTGTTTCAATGGTCGCCAAATGGACTTAGTGAAGGATTTTATATCAATAACACTTTTCCCTGAATTTCATTATTATTATATTCCTTCCCTCGTTTCTTACCCCCCTCCCCCTTTTGTTTTCGTTGTTTTGTTTTCTTTGTCGAGTCAGTAGTGTAATGACTGAGAAATTGTTATAGCCACTACGAGCCATTAACGTAATGACGGAAGAATTGTAAGCTTGCACGCGTTTTACCATACTACACAATTGTTTTTTATGTATATATTATGTCAATACACATATGTTTTCAGATATTGTTGTTCACAGAATCACAGAACCTATCTATCTGTCCATCTACCAGTTCTCTTAACAGCAATACCTGCATGTATATATATATATTTATTTCAGGTTTTGCATATATATATATATGTCAATACACATATGTTTTCAGATATTGTTGTTCACAGAATCACAGAACCTATCTATCTGTCCATCTACCAGTTCTCTTAACAGCAATACCTGCATGTATATATATATATTTATTTCAGGTTTTGCATATATATATATATATATATATATATATATATTATTATATATATATGCAAAACCTGAAATAAATACACAGATAGACATACATTCTCTGAGCAGCAGTTCCTAAAATGAACTCTCTCTCTCTCTGTCTGTCTGTGTCTGTCTGTCTGTCTGTCTGTCTGTCTCTGTCTCTCTCTCTCTCACTCTCTCTCTCTCTCTCTCTCTCTCTCTCTCTGGCAGCAATATTATAGACAGGTATACATTTTCTGAACAGCAATACCTAACACACACACACACACACACACACACACACACACACACACACACACACACACACACACACACACATTCTCTGAATAGCAATACCATAACTAGACACATTCTTGGTCAGAAATATTCGAAATGTGTACACACACACACACACACACACACACACACACACACACACACACACACACACACACACAAATTCTCTAAACAGCAATAACTCAAGTAGTGTAGGATGTCGACAACGACTTGCGGAGCCTTTCGCTGTGTCCTGGCCTGTGGAATTAGATAACTATTTCCTATTTTGTCTTGCTTTTGCATTGGCTTGGAGAATTGTTAGCCTTAGAAATCAGAAAGAACGTTCGAAAAAAGAAAAAATGCTGTTTAGGGAACTTGTGTTCTGATGTCAAGGTACAGCCTGGAGTGGTGGCTTTACTTCTTACATCAGGAGCTGCAATGGAATGCACGACTTCTCCCTGGCTTCCTGCCAGCGGTAGTAGTTACCTGGGCGACTTTCTCAATTTCAGCACGAGGAAGAAAACGAAGTGATTCCTCCCTTTCGACCTGAAACTGCAAGTCCTCACAGAGGCCACACTACCTCTCGCTAGCACAAAACGCACTTAAAGAGTTATAGAGGTATGTAAAAGACTCTGTTCATTGCCTGAGTTTCTATTTGTCTAACGTTACTTATAATAGTATAGTTTTACGGATCGCAAAAAGTTGTTTGATTTTCTTGTTCCTTTTTTTAACAGCTATTTACCTTTGGCGAATAGATTTTTGAACGAATTTAGAAAGTCTATAAATAAAAGAAATAACAAATTTACGTACTTTTGAAGACGAATTATTGGGACAATGGACTAACTTATTCGTGACCTGCACATGAATTGAAGTGGCCATTGTCAGCCAAGAGTTTCAAGATAACTGACCCAAGCTGGCTTGACAGGCCACACTAAATCATGTTTTGCAGAGTAATACTGAAGCACACACACACACAGTTTTCTTCTCTACCTGTGACTCAAACAACACTGGCCAGAGCATTTGCAGGACAGATGAAACAGTGTGATTTAAACGAAACACCTTATTCAAATATTATTTTTTCTCAAACGCCATAAACTCACTCACACCAAAGTCATTGACTTAAGCGAAGGTCAAATTAAGGAAACAAATGGTGAAAAAAACATTGATTCGCCAGATGAAAACAAAAAAACTGTTGATGAAACAAATCTCCACCCACTGGTCTTCTTCAGGTCAGACAACACAAAAACAAACAACGGAACTAAACATTTAGAGCGGGAAATGTGTACGTGAACGATTTCTCGCTCATTAAGAAGACAATTTAAAGATATGGGAAATGGTAAAACGTAATAAAGCAAACAAATAAAAAAAAAAAAAACAGCTACAAAAAAAAGAGAAAAAAAAACGACGTTCATACATATGAGAAAGTTGGGAGTCACCGATTCCTGTACTTTGAATAGAACCGTTTGCTTATACATGCTGAGAGTCCACTTTTGTCTCCTGGACGAAGACTCCTCAGAGAGCGGGTTTTCAGCGGTTATGACATTCCTCCCAAAGCACTTAACTTAGAACACCACCTGCAATTATGTGGTGTTTCCAGTGCCGCGGGTGAGGCATCAGAATCCAATAAAGCCCAAGGGCGGGGAGGTGAGTGGACGGTGAACGATTGAAAAGGAGAACAGAAGAGAGACCAACATAAAGAAACAACCTGCCACAAATTAATAAGAAAATAATGAAAACGAACGTACATGTTTAAGGCTATGCCTGAACGACTCAAAGCAGCTGAAGGTAAATGACATGGACTCCACAGACAGCGCAACAAAAAGTGACAGCTGGATCAAAGTGACCTTCTAATGAGGATAATCGCAGGCGGAGATCAAAACAGAAAACAACCGTGGAAGAACTGAGCTGCGACATAAATACAATACACATTGAAGAAAGAAGCCTAGACCTGTTGGTCTTCTGCAGACAGGTCGACGTAAACCAAACAGCAAACACTGGAAGTAAATATGTTGTGGAGGGAAACAAAATGTGGACAAACAAGTGCGGACAAAGAGAAGAGAGTTTCCCCTTTCGATTTACAACTAATTGTCCATACACCACATGTATGAAAAGCATTCTTTATATGATTTCACATAATTGATGTTGTGTACACACGATTAAATAAGAACAGCAACAACAACAAAAACAGAAAAAAAAAACTTATCAGTAAATAAAACACCCTTGTCCTTTCATACTTACAGCCGTTTTCTTTTTTTGTTTGGCCTCGGCAATATCACAAATTTCTTCACCGTCTAAGCGACCTCATGTCAATTTACAAAATATATTCGAGCATGTAATCCTTTCAGTTAAACAAGTACAGTATCTGCCCCTAGTTTAAATCGGGGTAAACGTTCCTGCTAGGGAAACGAAACAAGAATTAATCTTTTCCTTTAAATGAATTTACACAATATCTCTATTTGTAGAATTAGCGATCTTCGTTTTTCTTCTTCTTTTCATCTCTTTTCACAGTATCGCCCTAAAGATTCACCAGGTCCATCACTGGCCACTTATGACCGTTAGAGTAACAGTGCCATCTCCTATTCATAAACAAACAAACAAACAAACAAAACCTACGAGGATGTGCCCTCAACGCATCGACGCACGACGCACCTGACCAGTGTGTCCTCCCAAACAACTGACCATCCTCCAGGTGATAAGCCAATCATCTTGTCCCATTCGATCAGATCATTGAATTACGTTCACTTTAGACATGCTGCACGGTCTCTGCGATTAGGTGGGCCAAAGCACACGAGCATAAACAATCCTTTTTCAGCAGCCTGCCATCAGTAACTTGTGTTTCCTCGATAGACTCTGTTCACATGCAAACACATACCAAACGACCTGGGCACTCTTCCTGATATCTATATATACTAGTTCTGTGTTCTGTGTGAAATTGTTGTGGGTTACAGTTTGTGTCTTGTGATAATTCTGCCTAGCACGTACTTATGTACACACACACACACACACACACACACACACACACACACACACACACACACACACATATATATATATATATATATATATATGTATGTATGTATGTATGCATACATATACATGTATCGTCAATCAGTGGGAGATTGAATCTCTTAGGACGCCCAAGTAAAGGTTGCTGTACACAATTCTTAGCCGCTGACAATTCTTAGGTTATAACTGAACAGCAGAGCTGACCACCCAGACTGTTCCGTATCTTTTGATCTCCCTTGCATCCTAGAATGGATCCTCAAGCGTTGTAGGCTCAAAGATTGTCCCCTACACTTTATACTGTTTGTATAATGTTTTGGGGTTTTCAGAAACTTTTTTTTCTCTCCACACTTTCGTATTGTTTCATTTTAATACCCTTCGCTGGGCGCTTTGGGGGTGCTGTTGGATTCTTTTCTCAACCCTTGGTGGTGAGAACACCACAGAGTTATGGACTATGGTGTGTCTCTATTTGACGCCAAGAGCACACACACACAATCACCGTATCTCCCTGATGAGTCCTATCCAATGGACGAAAAGCCTAGGAGCAGGCAATACCAACAGATCTGCATTTGGGAGGGATTGCGATGGTTCCCTCATGCAGCTAGTGAAGGGTTTTGATATTTATAATGTATTTTCTTAATTTCATGTTCCCATATTCTTCACCTTCACCCCCCCCCCCCCCCCCCCTTTGTAGTTCAAATCTTTGCCAATTTATTACTATAATGATAAAAGAATTGTTAGCCTACACTTGTTTTTTTTCCCCCACTACTTAATTGTTCAGCATTATATATGTTTTGGTCAATCAGTAGGAGATTGAATCTCTCATGCAGCTAGTGAAGGGTTATCATATTTATGATATATACGTTTTCCCATTTACTTCATCTTCATTTTTTTTTTCTTCTCAATTTCAAATCTTTGCCAAGTCATTACTATAATAATGGAAGAATTGTTAACCTGCACTTGTTTTCTCCCACTACTTAATTGTTCAACATATTATCTATATGCATGAGTTGATGTTTGAAAATCGCGATAGCTCTATGGACATACATTTCTTTGTGTAGAAACCGAAGATGGTACAACTTGAAACTACCACACACGTCTGTTCACATGCTTAAAGTCGATAAGTTTTTTTTTCATAAAGTTTTTTCAAATACAAAGACTTACATATGTTGTCTGTTGTTTTTTAAGAACTTCCCCAAAGCAAGAGCTTCGAGAAATAATTCACTTTGGTTTCTCTGACAGGGGAAGAGGCACAAGTCGAACGTAATCAATTTGACCTAAGGTCGTCCTTGAGTGACAGAAATTTTGGATGGAATTATGCCAGACCAATTTGTCAGAGAAACTGATTCTTAATCTGTGGGGAACTGGTGAATGCATGGTAATGGAAATGTGAAAAACTTTCTGTGAAGCCAGTTTCAAAGTGAACCCCTCTCCTTTCTCCAGTTCTACAACTGCTATTACCATATTATCACTAAAGTTTTAGTAATGGTCTCTTTATTATTTTTACAACATTTTCATCACCATCATTATCGTCATTACTATTTCTATCAGTATATCATTATTATCATCACTACTTCTTCAACTCGCCTTGTCTCCATCCCGACCGTCTCCGTTTTCATTTAACGCCCATCTTGCATCGAACGTGACAAAGGTAAGTGATTGCTCGTTCATTTTCGTTGTCCTGGGTGTTGTTTATCTTGCCTGAAGAAGACCTACAAGGCCCAAACGCGTCGTGTTTTGTCTTGTGGTTCGTCTGGCCACGTTGTTCGGCCGAGTCATTATAAATACTTTTTAAAATTATGTGAGGCGATTGCGAAAAGTAGTCTATTTCATATAAACAGTGCAAAAAATACTTTCTAATAAAGAACAGTGGGGACTTTCTGTCTGTCTGGCTGTCGGTTGACTTTGTGATAGAACAGTCTGACATCTCTCATCTACTCACTTTATCCCACTGTTGACCACACCCAGGGAACAGCTAACTCTTGTGATAACACAATTTAGAAAGAAAAAGGGGTTAGTTTCCGCCACAGATATGTAGACAAATAGATTACAGGACAGAACACGCTCTGCCTGTCTATATCTGTGGCGGTAACTAACCCTTTTCGTTCTAAATTTTGCTTTATTTTCCGCCCTCAGTCACTTTATTTTGAAACCTACATGTTAACACAGTCTGACAATCTCCCATCTGCTCACTTCATCCCACTATTGATCACCCCCAGGGAACAGCCAGCTCTCCCCGTCCTCCACCTTCACCTCCACCACACAGAGCCTTCAGTTTACCCCTCCTCTACTCCCCCATTGTTATTGTCTTACTCACCTAGAAAACAAAAAACAACACACACAACAACAAGAACAAAACAAACACAGTTTAATAGTTTCCTTTTCTAACTTTTGAAAATATGAAAGTAACCTCATAAATCATGACAGTCGAGTTAGTCTGAGAAGGAAAGCAGAGCGCACTTCACTTCTTCGCTCATTGATTTATGTGCACAAAACCCATAAAGACAAGGAATTAGAAGTGATTGTGTACGTAGATAGTGGTGTGTCTGTGTGTCAGCCTGCGTGTTTAGTGTGTGTGTGTGTGTGTGTGTGTGTGTGTGTGTGTGTGTGTGTGTGTGTGTGTGTGTGTGTGTGACAGCGTGCTCTCTCTCTCTCTCTCTCTCAGCGTGCTTAGTGGCCTGCGTGTTTAGTGTGTGTGTGTGTGTGTGTGTGTGTGTGTGTGTGTGTGTGTGTGTGTGTGTGTGTGTGTGTGTGACTCTCGTCTCTCTCTCTCTCTCTCTCTCTCTCTCTCTCTCTCTCTCTCTCTCTCTCTCTCTCTCTCTCTCTCTCTCTCTCTCTGCGTGCGTTTGTGCGTTTGTGCATGCGTTTGCGCGTGCGTGCGTGCGCGCGAGCGTGTATGTGTGTGTGTTCGTGTGTGTGTGTGTGTGTGTGTGTGTGTGTGTGTGTGTGTGTGTGTGTGTGTGTGTGTGTGTGTGTGTGTGTGTGTGTGTGTACATGCGTGCTAGCGTGCGTGCGTGTGTGCGTCCGTGCGTGCGTGCAGGCGTGTGCATGCCTAGTGTGTGTCTATCTGTCTATCTGTGCGTATGATAAATTGTTTAACACAATAATTCTTGGAAACTGAATAAATATACAGGACATTTTAAACACATTTCCTGTAGTTTTGAGTTCTAAATGAAGCGATGGATCAACAAGCCCTTTCAAACGTGTCTTACCGGTGCCTCGATTTATGTATGTTACTGCAACAGTCATACGTCAACTCACTTCATGCAGTGGCTTGGCTTTTTTTTTGAGAGGTCTTTGTATCTTATGCATGTTTCGTGATTTCCAACTCACTGATTCGAACGCATTTTTCAAATTCAGGCAAAACAAGGAGTACTGGTAATTTTTTTTCTTTCTCAAGATAGTGCATTGAGTCATACATGATTGATTCTCAAATCATCCCCAGTTTATCTCACTTTAAGATATTCCGATTGGGTCCTCTTTCTCTTGAGTCAGTATTCGTTCAGTCATGAAAGTCAACTCCTGATGAAGGTTAGGTAAAGGAACATCAGATATGCATGACAGATCACCCAGAATCAGTGATGGGGTCGACGAAGACACCGTGCCTGAAAAGAACGGGGTGCAAACTTGCACTTCAACAAATGGTAAAACGTTGGCCTTGCCATAGAAAGAAAAAGAACGCAAAATTTCACCAATGAACTGGCCATAACGAGCCAGACTTCGAGTTCCAGCCCGTAATTCAACCAGTATCACGAAGAACTGAGGCTCAGTCATCGTTCTCAAAACCCTGGCTTACATTCAGCTTACTCATTGACACCGATTAAAAACACACAGACACACGCGCGCACACTCACACACACACACACACACACACACACACACACACACACACACACACACACACACACACACGGATCCTTGCATGCCTTGAAAGGACATTGAGACTTATGATGACCAGAACCACCACATTAATGACAAACTACTGACCATTAACAACTTGTATGTTCAATCTGGTCGCTTTGATCTGAACAATGATCATCACGAGACCTCTGCCAATTCCCACAGACATGATAAAAAAGTACCTTTGTTGTGATAAGTAATGGGAAGGAGGAGAGACAGAATGAGGAGAAGAAGGGGAAGAGAAAGAAGTCGACTGACCTCAGTAATGTCTTCCAGAATTGGAAGTCGCTTGCTCAGCAGAGTTATCATGGTCCCGAAAATTGGGCAAAGCACTGTCTCGTTCCTGGGGCTATGAGGAGGCCTGCGACGGGCTTGATCTCACCTGGGCAGCATTGCAGGTTACGATGTAGTGTCGTCCCTACACATGGCACGTTTTCGAGGTCTAGCTTCTCTGTAAATATTGTTCTAAGTGGTCATCGCATGCACATTAGGTACTTTTTGTTCCTCCAGCAAAACTATAGACATGTTTTTTCGATATTGAATGTAGAAACTGCTTCCTCATGATAAGGTTTTAATAAAAGTCCTCGGAAATCCCGAATGCTGAAGCCTAGACTGACAATAAATGATTCACATGAGTCCAGGTCAGCTTGTCTAAATCGTTTACGAAATGCATGAGTTGTGCAGCGCAACTTTGTAAGGAGGTGTAGCTTAAGGAAATCATAGGAGACAGGACCAGTAGTACAAAGAGAGCGGTAAAAGGAAGGGGCTGGGCCTTGGGGACAGGAATGAAAACGGATGGACCACTGATCGTCTGCCACTTACACAAAATAGCATGGCTTTGGGGCCCATGGTTAGAGACAAATAAAGAGCATAACCGGGAGCAGGGGCCCTGGTTTTGTAATTCGACTTTTTCAACTGAGGTTCATGTTCTACTCTTAATGTTTGTTTTGTTCGGCTTTACACTCTTCTCTTCAACATTGCTATTCAGATTCATGCTCTTCTCTTAATCTTTGATGTTTGTGGTCAAAACTCAATCTTTTGTTTTCCAAGTGCGATTTTTGCTGCTCTTTCTCTCAGTCTTTTTTTCTCTATCAGCTGCATTATAAACATATGTTTAAACCTCTCTCTCAGCAGGGTCTTCTATCCCTCGCTTTTTCACCGGTGATAACCAAGGATGAAAGGATTTCCACTTCTTCAGAGGGAAAAAGTACGAATAAAAAATAAAACAATTTTACACACTATTCTCTAGACTGTCTCGAGAAATATGCCACCAGGCAACTGAAATAACAGCTATTGCCACAGTTGTGTCAGGGTAATATCAGCATACACGATTTCGCTTTTAGAGGTTAGGATGACGAATGGGATCTTTAGCAGTTTAAACTCATGGAAGCTCTTTTTAAAATTGCGCCAAAAAATTACATATTCATATGGCAATTCAAATGCAATAATAATACAAATATATGAATTTCGCAGGAAGAATAAAAAAAAAAAACGGCGGGGGGGGGGGGGGGGGGGGGGGGGGGGGGGGGGGGAGGCGAAAAAACCTGTATTCACACGAAGGAAAATGGAATTCACTTAAGACTACAGAAAAAAATGAATAAGATGGAGAATGATGGGCAAAATCAAGCACTGTTGTCAACACAATGTTTAGTCTGAGGAAAGTTACTTTCGCCTACAACCCCTTCTGGGTCATAGGCCGCCGACAAGGGTCCTCCAGGCATCACGGTCCAGGGCGATTCTCTCCAGCTGGTTCCAGGTTTTCCCAGCGCTGTCACGTCTGCCTGCAGGTCTCGGCGCCAGGAGTTCCTTGGGTGGCTCTCTTTCTTTTCCCCTGTGGGTTCCAGGACAATGCCTGCCTGGTGGTGTTGTCGGCAGGCTTTCTTAGGGTGTGGCCTATCCACTCCATCTCCTGTGGAGAATCTCTGCATCGGCTGGCTTCTGATTCGTCTGTTGCCACAGGTCCTCGTTGCTGATCCTGTCTGGCCAGTGGATCCAAAGTATGCGCCTCAGACAGGAATTGATGAAAGTCTGGATCTTGTTGGTAATGGTAACTGTACTTCGCCACGTCTCAGCTCCATAAAGAAGTACTGATTTGACGTTGCTGTTGAATATCCCTATCTTGGTTTTCTTGGAGATGACATTTGAGTTCCAGATATTCTTCAGCTGGAGAAAGGCTGGCTCTGACATCAGCATGTGTGCCACCTTGTATGTCGACGACGCTGCGAAGGTAAGTGAAGTTGTCAACCTCCTCCAGCGCGTTGCCTTCTAACATGATGGGGTCTTGGTTTGTGGCATTGGCTTTCATGACTTTGCTCTTTCCTTTGTGGATGTTCAGTCCAATGCTGGATGAAGTTTTCTGCCACTGTTGTGGTCTTGTTTTGCATCTGTGGCTGGGTGTGTGAAAAGAAGGGCCAAATCATCGGCAAAGTCTAGGTCATCCAAGTGCTTCTAAAGAGACCACTTGATGCCATTGCACATGCCTGCAGTTGACGTCTTTATGACCCAGTCTATAGCGAGAAGGAACAGGAACGGTGAGAGAAGGCACCCTTGTCTCACCCCTGTTTTTTACTTCAAAAGCATCTGTAAATTGACCTCCATGTACAACTCTGTAGGTCATCCCCTCATAAGAATTTCGGATGATGTTGATGAACTTCTGTGGTACGCCATAATGTCGCAGCAGCTTCCAAATGGATGCTTTGTCGACATTGTCGAAAGCCTTCTCATAATCGATAAAGCTGATATAGAGTGGTGAGTTCCACTCTGACGACTGCTCGAGGATGATACAGAGTGTGGCAATCTGGTCGGTGCAGGATCTGTCCTTGCAGAAGCCCGCTTGCTGATCTCTGAGATGTGCGTCTACCTGGTCCTTCATCCTTTTCAATAGGATTCTGTTGAATACCTTTCCTGGGACTGACAGCAGTGTGATGCCACTAGTTGGTGCAGGAGCTGAGGTCACCTTCGGCAGTTCGATCAGGTAACCTTCTTTCCATTCTGTTGGGACCTGTTCTTCCTCCCAAATCCTTGCAAAAAGAGGGTGTAATATCTCTACTATGGTTTCTGTACCCATCTTCAAACCTCTGCAGGTGTATTGTCTGGGCCTGCAGCCTTTCCGTTCCTAAGCTTCTTTATCGCCTCTCTGATCTCTTCTCTGGTAGGTATGCCGCAGTTGATGGGAAGATCATTCTCAGCTGGCTGGATGTTTGGTGGATATTCTGGCATTAGACTGTTTAGTAGCTCTTCAAAGTGCTCTTTCCATCTCTGTTTCTGTCCATCCTCACCTTGTATTGTCTTTCCATCCATGTCTTTCACGGGCCTTTCTGGCTTGCTGAACTTTCCTGACAACTTCTTCGTGGTGTCGTACAAGTTCTTCATGTTACCAAGTCTCGCTGCCTCTTCTGTCTCCACTGCCAGATTCTCAGTATACTTTCTCTTGTCTGCCTTCACACTTTTCTTTACTTCTTTGTTAACTCCTGTATACTGTAGCTGAGCTCTAGTTTTCCCTGTTCTTGTCTGGCTGTTGTTGACTGCCGCCTTGTTGTTTCTCTCTTCTATATTTCTTTAAAGATTCTGCTGAGATCCACTCCTTTTGATTTTGTTTTTTATGGCCTAGTACAACTTTACAGGTTGTAACCCAGGCCTCTTTCATTGCTCCCCATCTCTCATCAATTGTCACTTCTTCTCAAGCAGCTCTTGCAGGATCTGATAGCGGTTTGAAAGTTCAGTTTTGAATTCCTCTTTCTTTGTTGGGTCTTTTAGAAGGACTGTGTTGAATCTCTGACGATGGGGGATTTCCCCTGTCCAGTTTTTCTTCAGTCTCAGTTTAAAGCGCCCTGTAAGCAGATGGTGATCTGAAGCAACATCTGCTCCTCTCTGGACGTGGACATCCAAGGGCGATATTTTGAATTTCTTGTGTAGATGCATATGTGGTCAATCTGATTTTCAGTTGTGTGATTGGGAGAAACCCAGGTGGCCTTGTGGATTCTCTTGTGCGGGAAGATGCTTCTTCCTATGATGAGCTCACTTGTGGCACACGGGTCTGCAAACCTCTCACCATTGTCGTTCATATCGCCTAGCCCATGCCGCCCCATGATCTCTCATAACCTGTGTTGTCGCTGCCAATCTTGGCGTTGAAGTCTCCCATGACAACAGTGATGTCTCTTCCAGGGAAACTCTGAGGAACTGTTTGAAGTCTATTGTAGAAGTCATCCTTGTCATCCTCCTAAACTGTCATTCGTCGGAGCGTAACATTGTACAATTTAGGCTGAGGTGGCGTTTCTTAGTTCTGAAGGACGCTGTGATGATCCGGGGACCATGAGCCTGCCTTCCAGTCAGCGCTCTCTGTGCAGTCTTGGACAGCATCAGGACGACTCCGTGGGTGTGCGGCGCATTGTCCCCCTGGTGGCCCGAAGACAGCAGCAGCTCTCCTGTGGTCGGTCTCCTCTGTCCTGCTCCTATCCATCTTGTTTTGCCGATGCCCAAGACGCTCAGTTTATTGTTCCTCATTTCTGTAGCTACTTGCAGTCTTGCCTGTTTCGAACATGGTCCGTACATTCCATGTCCCGATGGTGATGGTGGTCCTGGTACTAAGGATGGAAGTCGACTGAGTAGCTTCCAGGTTCTGGCTTTCACTACTCCACGTCATAGATCCTTCTGCTGAAGATGCATCCTCTCCCAAGGCCACAGTGTTCTGTGATTTCCTTGTGGCGTTTCTGTAGCTGGCTTGTTTTCACAGGGTAGGGAAGCCAACCCTACGCCCAACCCTCCCTCTTTCTCAGCCGGGCTTGGGACCGTCCATGGCGGTCTCAGGAAAGTGGGAATTCCAATCAAAGATGAAAAGAGACAGAGGCGTAGCGGGAAAAGTTCGCAGGTATACAGGTATACAGGTGTAAAGAACTCAGTCATTGGTGCTTCTGGGGTAAACGATTTACAGTAAGGCACCCTCGCACACCCAGAGGCGGGAAAAGAAAGTGGGAACAACAAACAACGCATCCATCAACAGGCTTAAAGTTAAACGTTTTCATATTACAGAGACAACGAGAGAGGTGAGGCCCACTCAAAGAGTAAGAGAGAGAGAGAGAGAGAGAGAGAGAGAGAGAGAGAGAGACAGACAGACAGAGACAGACAGACAGACAGACAGATAGATAGACAGATGGACAGAAGCATATATAGTGAAAAAAAAGCATGAAAGAAAATGGGTTTTTAAAAATATGTCATGGGTTTTCTGTCTGGAAGAATGCTTACATGTGAGGGTTATGGAAACGGGTGAGCAGAAGACCAGAATACAGAAATAGTTTTGATTGTGCATCACTCACTCAAAGACAGCAAGTCATACACACACAAAAAATTAACAGCTCAATATTTTCATAATTATGAAAGCGGATAACTCTTTTACACATGAAAAATTTGAAGAAGAGATTTATGTCAATTGCTTAACAAAAAAACAAACAAAAACAAAAAACAAAAAAAACCCACTTGTTTGTTATGTTGCTGTATAAATTTCACAGACCACTGATCCACACACACACACACACACACACACGCATATGCACACGTACATACACATACATGTATACAGAGAGAGAGAGAGAGAGAGAGAGAGAGAGAGAGAGAGAGAGACAGACAGACAGACAGACAGACAGACAGAGAGAGACAGACAGACAGACAGACAGACAGACAGACAAAACCGAGACAGAGACAGAGAGTCGCCAACAGCAGTCACTGATCTTCCTGTTTCGCTGTCAGGAGAATTCTGCTTTCTCTCAGCCTTATCCTGCTTTGCAGTTGTGACAATGATCCAGTACGTAAAGGGCTAAACATTCTTATAAAACCAAGGAATGTATCGTTTGATTATAACGACCAGGTTCAGAATGAGCAGCATCATGCAGGTCCAATCTGAGCAGCGTCAAACAGATTCAGTCTGAGCAGCGTCATACAGATTCAGTCTGAGCAGCGTCATACAGATCCAGTCTGAGCAGCGTCATACAGATCCAGTCTGAGCAGTCGTCTTTCAGATCCAGTCTGAGAAAAATCATACAGATTCAGTCTGAGCAGCGTCATACAGATCCAATCTGAGCAGCGTCATACAGTAGTCTGAGCAGCATCATACAGATCCAGTCTGAGCACCATTATACAGATGTAGTCTGAGCAGCGTCATTCAGATCCAGTCTGAAACAGCGCCATACAGATCCAATCTGAGCAGCGTCATACAGATCCAGTCTGAGCAGCGTCATACTGATGTAGTCTGAGCAGTGTCATACAGATCCAGTCTGAGCAGCGTCATACTGATGTAGTCTGAGCAGCGTCATATAGATCCAATCTGAGCAGCGTCATACAGATGTAGTCTGAGCAGCGTTGTACAGATTTAGTACGAGCAGTGTCATACAGATCCAATCTGAGCAGTGTTGTACAGATTTAGTATGAGCAGCGTTGGACAGATCCAATCTGAGCACCGTCATACAGATTCCATTTGAGAAAATCATACATATTCAGTTGAGCAGCATTGTACAGATTCAGTCTGAGCAGCGTCATACAGATCCAATCTCAACAGCGTTGTACAGATTCAATCTGAGCAGCGTCGTTCAGATCCAGTCTAAGCAGCATCATACAGATCCAGTCTGAGCAACGCCATACAGATTCAGTCTGAGCAGCATCATACAGATTCAGCCTGAGCAGCATCATACAGATTCAGCCTGAGCAGCGTCATACAGATTCAGTCTGAGCAGCGTCATACAGATTAAGACTGACCAGCGTCATACAGATTCAGTCTGAGCAGCGTCATACAGATTCAGTCTGAGCAGCGTCATACAGATTCAGTCCAAGCAGCATTGTACAGATCCAATGTGAGCAGCGCACGTCGTTTAGATTCAGTCCAAGAAAACTCATACAGATCCAGTCTGAGCAACGTCATACAGATCCAGTCTGAGCAGCGTCATACAGATCCAGTCTGAGCAACGTCATACAGTCCAGACTGAGCAGTGTCATATAGATGTAGTCTGAGCAGTGTCATACAGATGTAGTCTGAGCAGTGTCATACAGATGTAGTCTGAGCAGTGTCATACAGATCCAATCTGAGCAGCGTCATAAGGATCCAGTCTGAGCAGCGTCATACAGATCCAGTCTGAGCAGCGTCATACAGATCCAGTCTGAGCAGCGTCATACAGATCCAGTGTGAGTAGCGTCATACAGATCCAGTCTGAGCAGCGTCATACAGATCCAGTCTGAGCAGCGTCATGCAGATCCAGTCTGAGCAGCGTCATACAGATCCAGTCTGAGCAGCAGCGTCATACAGATCCAGTCTGAGCAGTGTCCTACAGATCCAGTCTGTTCAGCGTCATACAGATCCAATCTGAGCAGCGTCATACAGATCCAATCTGAGCAGCGTCACACAGATCCAGTCTGAGCAGCGTCATACAGATCCAGTCTGAGCAGCGTCATACAGATCCAGCCTAAATAAAGTCAATAACGTCACACAGATCCAGTCTCGCTGGAGGACTGTCCTGGTACAAGGTTGAAGTGTGTGTCTGCATTGATCTGAAAGCATCTGCTCCACCTCTGGAGGAGGAATCACGTCTCGTGAACTGTGGCTGTCGGTCAGAGGCTCAGCCAGGGTCATTCCCTGGACCCGGGCTGCTGAGCAAGTTTCTGAACTTGTGTCTGCACTTTGTCTGTGAAAATCAGCCAGCCAGTCATTGCCTGGCAGTGTGCATCACAAATACCAGTGATGCACACTTACCACACACTGCACGTGTGAAACAGGATTTGGAATCTTCAGTTTTCAGGTCAGATCATCGTACCTGATCCACAAAGAACAAAATGATAACTACATTTGTAGAATGTAAGTTCATGAGGGTCTTGCCTGTGAGCTGAATTATACTTGTCCATGTGGCATATGTCTCTTTTTCCTGGGCAATATTTCTTTTACTTTGAGGGAGTAACTTTGAAAGAAGGTCTGGTCTCACCATCTAGTGTATACTGCAACAGCATAAAGCATGGGTTTGTACGTGTCCAATGAAGGAAGGACTGGTACTTGAGTGCATCACCCTGCCTTAAAATTGGTGCAATTGGTAATCCACAGACTGTTTCATTTGATTATTCCAGTCTTTTCTAAACTGTAGTATGTCTCATAAGACGTATTCATAGCTTGTGAGCTTTGATACTATGGGCTTTTGTATGTGCAACTGATTTGAAATGGCATGTGCTATCTGTACCTTGTGAACACTCTCACAGTCAAAGGAGGAAAAATGTTTGTGAGAGGGCCAGTATTGAGTCTATGCTGTGACCCCATGTATAACTTGCTACACACATGATCAGTGTATACGTGATTGTGATTGTCAGGCGTTTTTTGTTGTTTGTTGTTGTTTTCTGTGGCTTTGTTGTGTTTTGTGGTTCATGTTTTTATTTGGGAGTCAGGTAGTGGGGAGGTACATTAGGCTTAATGTCTATGACACTATTGTAATTTCCGGGGCGTAAGAGTGACAATTACAACTGATTTCAAAGGAAGGGAAACTATCCTTTTTAGTATTAGGATATGCAGCCATCTTGTTACTTGTTGAGTGATGCTGTAAAGATAGGTTTGGGTTTAGGAGTCAGGGTCATAGAACAGATCATCAAAATACCTGTATGTGCCCCAACAATCTGATCTATGTGCGATGGCAACAAAGGTAACTAAACATTGAAGGATTGATTGAGCAGCTGTTCTGGTCATGCGTTCCTTTTCCTAGCAAGTCAGACAACAATCTGGAACATAGATGTGGAGTACAGAAATCGTACCGTCATGGCAACACCATAAAGGATTGCTGGTGAGGTTGGGCCCTGCTGCATGCAAACCATTTCGTTCTGTGTTCGGGGCAGACGGAAATGTTGTGGATCACATGGTTACTAAACCACCATTCAGCTTGATCGAAAACAGCCTGCGAGTAACAAGAACGAAAACACTTCCACTTTTCATCCCTGTTGTCTTGTGTTGTTTGGGGTTAACACTGATGCCTCCCTGCCACTTGGTGAATTCATTGGTTATTTCGGTCTGTCGGTTTCTCCTTCACTATCAATTTGTTTCGTTTTTTTTTCGCATGTTTGTGTATACTACTGGCAAAAAGTTAAGGGCCACCTGTCATTCTGACGTTAGTGTCTGAGTGTGTAAATAATAGGCTTGAAAACTAAGTCACAATGACCCAAACTTGGTTATACACATATTGAACAGATGTTCCTTAACAGATCACAACACCTAAAACCCCACTGCGGTACAAGGTGGAGCGCAGCTGCACGTGCGGAAACCACGTAAAACCGGTAAAATGGGTGCCTGTGGGAGCAAATGAGTTTGAAAAAAAAGGCGAAATGCTCGTGGTCAATTATGATGCACGTGCATGGCACCTCGTTCATGAACTCAGGTCAGACGCCGTTGGCCACAAATCTGTAAACAGAACGGTCATCTATGCCAGCCCAAAAAGCATGGCAAAAAGGCAAAGACTGGACCCTGCCGATCGTGGACATGCCTTAGCGTTGATTGACGAAGGGATTTCTGGCCGCGAGGTGGCTAGGCATCTGAACGTGTCCCATTCCACCATCCAACATCTTGTAGAGAGGTTTCAGGCCACTGGCAGCGTGCAGGATCGGCTGCGATCAGGCCGTCCTCGGTGTACCGACAGACATGCTGACCGATTCCTCCTACTGTCACCTCATCCACTCATCCACCTAAGGCGTGAGCTCCTGCAGGCTGCAAATGTCAATGTCAGTAGAAGGACAGTTTGTAACCGTTTGCACGAGTTCGGGCTGTCATCCCGGAGACCAGCAGTCCGAGTACCACTTACTCCAGCTCACCGCAGAGCATGGGCGGACTGGTGTCGTCATCATGTTCGCTGGACGAGGCAGCAATGGTCTCGAGTGCTGTTCACAGATGAGTCCCGCTTCACCTTGGCATTCAGTGACTGCAGGACCCAAGTGGGGCAAAGGCCAGGAGAACGTTTTGCTGACGCCACAGTTCGTGAGGTGGATCGTTACGGAGGGGGTTCTGTGATGGTCTGGGGTGGCTTCAGTCGTCAAGACAGAACTCCCCTGTACGTCATTCAAGGCATGCTGACAGGGGAGCGGTACCGTGACGAGATTGTGAGGCCCCTGATCCAGCCCGCCCTTCAGGCCATGGGTAATGCTGCTGTTTTCCAAGACGACAACGCCCGTCCACACCGAGCCCGTGTCGTGGACGATCATCTGCAGCAAGAGGGGATCATGTGGATGCAGTGGCCATCTCGCTCACCCGATCTGGCTCTAGTTGAGCACCTCTGGGATGTCCTTGGATGGCAGGTAGCCCACAACCACCCCCCACCAGTTGACGTGGCCCAGCTCACTCTCTGCAGCAGGAGTGCAGGCCATACCGCGGGACACTCTTCGGACCCTGGTGGAGTCCATGCGTCGACGTTGTGCCGCTTGCCTGGCGGCAAACGGTGGCTACACTCAGTACTGAATGGTGCAGTTTTCAGTTGTGGCTTATGTGACGATCCTGAGGAAGGGTGATTGGACATTACAGCCCGCTGTCTGCGCTTGATTTGTTGATTTCGTGCAATGTTCCAATGAATTTGTTCTTGAATAAATTTGGAAGATTTTGCGTCCGTTCTTCTTAACATTGGCTGTAGTGTTTTGGTCTGGGAGACAGCGTTGGCAATGGCCCTTAACTTTTTGCCAGTTGTATATGTGTGATTAGACTATGGTGATTTAATGGATATTGCCAGTTTATTGCAATGCCTTTAATTCAATATTATGTGTGTGTTTTTTTAGCAGATGTCGATGAGTGTAATGGGTCAGCGAATTTGGCTCAGGTTATGATGTCTACCTCTTTTGGGTATATTACAGTGGAAAGAGGAAATTCTTATGAAAAAAATTCAATGTACTTAAAAGCGTATGTAACTGTGCCAAACAAAACGTCGGTCATGGTAAGTTTTAAACAGATAGCACGGAGCCGGCCATATGTCAGACTATATAAGCTCGATTACGATGTCTCGGAATACAGTGGACGTCTGGTGTGGGGAGAGATAAGTATCTTTAAAAGGTTCTATTTTGCTAAGATAATCAAGGCCAGAAACTTCGTGTGATAATTTTCAAATCTTATTCTTTCAAGGTATGTGGCTTTCAGATTTTCTTTTCCTTTCTTCCTGAGTGGAAGTTACCTCAACCATTATCAAGCAGTTTATGGAATTGTTCTGTGGATTATTACCCCAGCTTTCAGCATCATGTGGAGTGTAACCTGAAGACAGAATGCGAAGGTGGGCAGGATGAAACAGAACACTGTCCCTTTCAGCAGTGCAGACTGCCAGGGTTTGATAGCGTTCTGTCACCGATGTTACAAGCTGGTCGGTGGTCTGCGTGCATATGACAGTAATCAAACAGACGCCAACAGAAGAGCTGATGAGCACTGTAGTTCACATGGAGGCAGGCTGGGTATTCCACAGTGTATCCCTGACTGGTGCAGTAGGCTTCTTATTGCCAGCCACGTGCACCCCAGTGTGCTGGACGAAGCCATGGTTGGCTTGTACTACAGGTAGTCTCTGGAATAGGATGTATATCCATAGTTTTATTTGTAAGAACACAGTTGTTTTCATCATTCTACTGAAAGTCAGCATCACAAAATTTATTTTGATGAAAAACTGTGCTTAACTGTATTAACGTGTCAACATCAACATTAATTCAATGTTTTCTAGATAGTGAGAGACTCCCCTCGAGTGACACATCTATATGTGAAATTAAAATGAACAAGACAGAGAATTATTTTCATCATTTACAGTCTATCACCCTGTCCAGCACACAGCTCACGTCGTTAAAAAGGCAGGGATCCATGGCAACATGCAGTGATGGTCATGTGACGTTTGCCTTTTTCTTATATGGATCCAGTCTGCGTTCAGAGCATAGCTCTTGCCATCTTCCACATCCACAGTCACGCACTGACTGGTTTTCTCTTGCAGGTCTTCACCCCACATTTGAATGTGACAATCAGTTCAGCACCATAGCTTTCACTTTGGTCTGTGACTTCCTCTCTGACTGTCAGGATAACAGTGATGAATCATTCTGTGATCATCCTCCATGTGCGAGTACGTTTACCTGCCCTGACCATCAGTGTGTTTCCTATGGTAAGGTTTGTGATCTAATGCCGCATTGTTCCGATCAGTCAGATGAACAAAACTGTAAGATGTTCAAAGCTCTTCATCTGAAAACACGTTTCATATCATCTCCAGTGCTGCTTGATTTTGATGGCGTCAGTCAGTTTGTTTCCACCCTCTTGAATCCCAATGACTCGTGCCCCGACAGCCACTACCGTTGTCCTGGAGACTATGACGACTGTCTGCCTGTCTACACACACGATGCAATGGGATGCACGACTGTATCGATCTCCAGGACGAAGAGCGATGTGTGAAGAAATAACATGCCCTGGATTGTTCAGGTGCAGAGCTTCAATGATCTGTGTTCACAGCGATCACCTGTGTGACGGCTGGTCGTACTGTCCACAGCGTGATGATGAATTATTGTGTGACATGACCTGTCCTGTTGGCTGTCAGTGTCAAGGTCACTCTTCCTGTGCTCTCAGCCTTTCTCTGCAGCACAGTCCCCTGGAGTCCGTTATTTGGACGGCACGGGTTCCGGTATGACGCTCTCTGACATGAATGGCAACGCCTATCTTATTCATCTTGTTCTTGCTCAGTGTATGTTGACCATCTTGCCTTCAGTTCAGTTGCTAAATCTCAGAGTACTTGACCCTCTCTGGAAACAGACTGCAGCTAGTCAACATGACGTCTTTCCTTGGTTTGAAAAACTACAAACACTATCTCTGTCCAACAATCCTCTCACCCAGCTGCACACTGACATCCTCCTCTGTCACCATGCACAGTGCCCTGACCCAGATAGACCTGTCCTTCACCAAGCTGACCCTGCTGGACACCACAGTCTTCTCTCAGTTTCCTGGGGTCCAAAAACTGAACTTGACTTCCACTTACATACACACAATCAGTCCAGCTGGGTTTCAGTACATGCCAGCAATGAGTGAATTATATTTAGACAACAGCCCAGTGGACGAGTTTCCAAATGATGTGTTCAAAGGTCTTGTTCAGTTATCTGTAATACATACAGACAACTATAAACTATGTTGCGGTGAAATAGTCCCTCATTATCTTGATGAGTCATCTTGCTATGCCCCTAAGGATGAAATATCTTCCTGTGAAGATTTGTTACAGTCATGGGCCTATCGAGGGTTTCTGTGGCTCATCACCTGTCTGTCTCTCACTGGTAATGTCTTTTGTTTCTGTGCACGATTGATTGGCAGATCCATGACCTCTTCCAGTGGTTTCAGTGTGTTTGTCATCAACCTGACCATGGCCGACTTTCTGATGGGGTCTACATAGCTATGATTGGAGTGGCTGATGAATGGTACCGTGGCAGATATCTCCATTATGATGACACGTGGAAAAGCAGTGTGACCTGTAAGGTGGCTGGGTTTCTGTCCCTGCTGTCCAGTGAGGTGTCAGCTCTGGTCATCTGCCTCATCACTCTGGACCGTTTTATTGTTCTTCGCTTCCCATTTAGCACTCTGCGGTTTGAGAGAACCTCAGCAGCTCTGACTTGTCTGTTAACTTGGTTAGTTGGTTGGTGGTTTTAGCCACGATACCTTTACTGCCAGCGACCGCTTACTGGGAGTTTTACGGTCAGACAGGTATCTGCATTCCATTGCCAGTGACTAGACGGGAGTTTGAAGGAAGACTGTATTCATTCAGTGTAATGATTGTCTTTAATTTCATGTTATTTTTGCTCATTCTTTTTTGGCCAAATCTTTGTGTACTGGTCAATACAGAGTAATGCCTTACAGACGAACACGACTAAAGAGTCACGTGACATGACCATAGCACGGAGGCTGATCAGTGTTGCGGTTTCAGATTTCCTGTGCTGGTTCCCATTGGACTGTGCGGAATGTTAGCACTGACTGATACTCCAATCCCAGGAGAAGTGAATGTTGCGCTGGCTATATTTATACTGCCCTTAAACTCGGCTATTAACCCTTTCATGTATACTTTTAACACCTGGGCGGAAAAACGAAGGAAATCATATGAAGCAAACTCATAAAATGGCTAGAAACTAATCCTGATACACTACACAGTTCAGAGCATATGTGATGCATTTGATCTTACACGCGACTAAGACACATTTATTCTGTTTATACCATCCATTACGAGTAAATATATATGAATAGAATAAGGATTTTTGCAACATAAGTGTTCCGGATTATGTACATCTATCAAAACTATGAAAAGTAAACAGTGAGAGTCAAAATCATATTTACGCATACAAAACCTCATTGAAAAGAAAATGAGTCGCCGAGAAAGGAACTGACTGAGCATAATGGGTGCCGGGTGAACTCAAAGTATGAAAATATTTACAAAGAAAAGGGGCTAGTTACCGCTAAGGACACAGACAAATGGATTACAGGAGAAACCACAATGAATTCGACCTCTTGGGTCTTCGTCGGGCAAAAACAAACAACAAATAGGACAGTGAAAATGAAGATCGAGAAACCACTTATCTTGTCACATCCAGCGCAAAATGGCTGTTGAAAACAATGAAAGTATGAAAATGATTGTTGAAGTGCTAAGCAGCAAAATGAAGAAAGTATGCGTCGTACTCCTGGTCGCTTTAGGGTAAATCAATGGGAAAAACATACATGCAAACAAACAATGGAGATAAATAAACAACAGAAGGAACCCCTTCGCCCCATGACTCCCACACCTACCCCCTTAATCATCCTGCCCCCTCCACCCCCCCAAAAAAAAAGCAAAAAACAAAAACAAAAACAAAAAAAGCTTGGTCATTAGTTATTATCATGATGATGGAGGCATATTTAACCCCAAACTATTTCACTCACAACTTGTTTCCATGCAAATATATGATAACATTTCTATAGATGATATTTAAACGAGATCTCTGGTTTATCTAAAGGTGGGACATTGATCGCATTCACCTTTGACAAACCAAACCCTGAAGCACCCAGAAGGTTAATTGAAGATACTGCAAAACATCTTTTTAGTCCACAGAAGAGCCTTCTATCCCCCCAACCCTAGCTTCTGGCTGACCTTTTCCTGCCACTCACCAGCTGCAGCCTTGCTTGTTCGCATCCATAACAAGTCAAGGGTCAAGGGTTGGGGGGGGGATTGTTCTACCCAGAACCGACGTGGAACTGCACATCCGTCGCTGATTGGTCCGTTCGGCAGTTACACTTTCCGTGTAACCTTGACCGGGATTGTGTCGGGGGTGAGGACGAAGGGAGGTGTCCCTGCAACAACACTGACCTTTGTGGCCCTCAAGGTCTGCGTGTGAACGGGCGTTGCTATTTTCTGCACAATTAGAATGCAACGTCCTGGCCTCAGGCAGCCGATGAGTGTCTGTTCGATGGTCAACGACTGGCCAGCCCGAGTGTGTTAGAAGGGGGAAACCTTTTTGGTTCTTGACATATTCTAAAGGGGAACATTACGCCCGTCAATCCACCTCGAACTATCATCAGCAATGTATGGTGTTAATATGGAAGGAGACAATACCTTCAACTTCTCTTAAATTCACTTCAATTTTTTTTCCAATGAGCGTTGATGCTTAGTGATCAATTGCTTAGTAGCGTTGCGCGGCTGCTTATTTTGTTTTTATATTGATTTATGATGAAGTCGTAAGTATTCACCAGTAACCACAGTTGAAAATAACCACAACGAAGTGTTCTTGTCAACCATTTGCCTCATCCCAACACATGAAACCATGTAGTCAAAAGCTTAAATATGCTCAAATTGTTTATCACTTGATACGTCTGATTAAATGTCACTTTATAAACTTGTATGAGCATGTGTTAAGATTGCATGACTTAAGCTTTTTGCATAGATCCATCTCTCTCTCTCTCTCTGTCTCTCTCTCTCTCTCTCTCTCTCTCTCTCTGTGCGCGCGCGCGCGCGCGCACACGCGCATACGCACGCCCCCCCCCCCCCCCTCCCCACACACACACACTAGCACTCGCGTACATGCACACTCACTCTCGCACGCACGCATTACGTAGGCCAAACATTCTGAATACCAACAACACTCACATTCAGTGAACAGCTTTCTGGTTTTGCTGGAGGTAATGAACGTAGCTTATGATGGCTTTGATAAATCATATGCAGGTGTTTATTTGTTTTCCTTTTAACATTTACATGCAGCTTCTTTGGAGCATTTTACATTTTCACACCCAGTCGTCTGAGCATGCGTTCCCTCTGTCGTTGTCTTTGTTGTTCTTTGACCTACCCAAATAGGTACAGAACGGGATGAGAGGCTGATTTCAGGGGGAATAAAAAACATGGCTGTTTCCAGCCACATACGTCTGGGCATTGCAAAGTCCGTTACTACCAGTAAGATGCGCGGGCACACTGTAACTCCATGGAATTTATAACACAGAATCATTGTTGGCACACAGCTTGCCAAAACAGAGGCATGAGACCGGCTCAGACTCGTTTTCAACTGCCACCGTATACTGCTCCATTGTCAGTTAGCGACGAAAGTACATGCCTGACCACTGAAAATGATGATGTCTGATGTTAATAAGAGGCCAGCAACAAAATCGAACGTGTGTAGTTGCCTCAGTGATCCTTTCCACAGTGGTACAAGAGGCTGACAAACGCCTGTGTGGCTGTAGATGTCACCATGGTTTAGCCCAAGGAATAGCGGAAACACACTGCGAGGAATAGGCCACCAATCTGAATCACCGTGCATGTTATATGGACAGAGACCATGCAAAGAACTAAAGGTGTGTTTGGAAAATGCAGGACCATGCATCGTTCTATGGTGAGCAGACAGGTGAGGAATGTAGAGACATGTGAGGACAGGACGAATAAAACTCCGCACAGCTGGCACACAGAACCATGTCTCCAGGCGGTGTCTTCCCACAGGTAAGATCCACGGTATGTCAGGTCTGTCACTGTCACAATGGCCAGATACAATCCCATGACATTGTTACAGCACATTAAATGTACTATAATTACGAGAACACTAGTCTTGTCTTTACCCATCCTGAGAGAAAAACAAAACGTTACACTACCTATGTTGAAAACCAAACTACATATTGCAAATAGCCCAAACGGGGCTCCGTTTGATAGAGACCCACGCAGAGACAAACACGGTGATATGAGGTCAGTAGGTCCGTGACAGTTCTTCATATCAAATCCTTTCGGACGAACGCTGGAACAACAAACCTTATGGTTGCTGGTGTATGTAAGTTGAAGTCTGTCCAAACCTTTCATTACATCATTTGAAAATATGATCAGAGGACAGCCATGCAAATCTAAAACTCGTAGTGTGCTCAAAGCTTGGAAACTTTTCCGAAACCTATGACAAGCTCAACGTTTCCACGCGTGCAAACACTTTTAGTGCATAATTGAATTTTTCGTTTTTACACCTGAAAAATCTAAATGAAGATCCGAAAACTTGTTTGATGTGAACAGTGTGGTGAGAGGATTAGAAGACAACAATGTGAGCTGGGCAGTCTATCTTAAAACACTAATATAATAATAATAATAATAATAAAAAGATATACCATGCGAATGGTACACCAACTATAGAGTTATAGGATAACGAGACAACTCACGTGCATCACACTATTCCATTCCTGACCATTGCCCCTTATGGAGACTTGATATGACATGGAGGTTTCAGAACCACTCACTGCTACTGGGAAGAGAGTACAGGTGCAAAAGCCCTGTTAGGAGTTCCAAACCTCTTTACAATCCACCTGCCACACTGCACATGAGGTGAATTTGTGCTAGTTCTGGCTGTAGAAATCCCCTTCTACACAGATCGTGATCATCAAGAATGAAATCAAGACTGTTGTGCAAAAGGACTCAGTGAAAGTGTAGTCTCATTCTACCTGTCCCCCTTTCAGTAGGTTGACTTGCTGACTGATACTGCGTTGCCATCTACAAATGACATAAAGAGTATTTCATGTCTTCGCGATCAAAGGATGTCACCCATACCTACCAGCTTTCCTGGGATACCTACCAGATGAAGGATTAGTAGGCCCAGATAAGTTAGTTGATAAAGATTACAATAACCACTATCAACCAGAAAGGAATTTCATTCTTTCCTTGGTCCCACAAGCTACAACAGGAAGTTTGTTCCAACTTTGCTAATGTTATGTCTCCCTCAGAAACGGGACAAAAACAAAGCAATCTGCGTGTGTATCCCATGAGCTGCAGCTAACCTGTAGGCATGTTCTAAAATGAGTGCTACTCTTTCTGGTCCCAGCGCTCCCATTTGAACTTTGGAATGATGCGTTGGCCACTGCTATCAGCACCGTTATGCAAGACCAGGGCAAAAGGCTACACACTGTACTATATATAAATAAGAAAAACTATCTGGGGCTGAGTGGACGTGTTGTAATATCAAGTAGAAGTGGTTGACTTTGATCTGGTTTATCAGACCATTTTAATCCTATTATAATATAGCTGGACCTTTACCCTTTAGTGTGACTATTGTCCGTAGCAATACATCGACCAAATTCAGTCACCAAGTGTCTCCCAGAGCAGTCAATTTCAGATACATTTGCAGCGTATGGTAATAAGAAACGACTGGAGCCAAATACCGTCAGTGTAGACTGGAGAACCTGATTCACCGCCTGCACCACTGAAAAATGTAAGTTATAGCACCAATCGTGCCGTTACCTTGGAAAATGTATTGATCAGGCTCCACCTCTCATGCCAGTAATAAACGTTCTTGTGTGGGATACTGGTTTCAGATGCCTAGAGTGAAGAACTGCTTTTTGGGAGGGGACAATCGGGAATGGTCTTGATTTTACCAATCCTAGCATGTGGCCACCCCCAGCGTTCTATCACATTAGTGACTCAGTGTCCACAGCCAAGATCGCGTGTGTGTTGCAGAAGTTGTGATTTTCATTTTTCTTTCATCTCCTGCCACTCAGTCTCTATCTTCTAGCCAGTCTTCACGCCTTCAACCCCTTCCACGTGCCCAGCAAGATCAAATTACGTCACCTCACCATTCTTTCCTTTTCTGCAGCGTTCTACTTCTTTATTTCCTTTCTACCTGGCAAGTCAAAATGAGAGACAAGCCTGACCAATTCAGAGGTCATTAGCTAGTCGCATTAAGGGGAAGTCATTCTCTTGGCGTCTGATGCATCCAGACCATGGTTTGTTTCGCTTTCTAACCTGCATCTCAGGGTCGTTTCAGTGTCCAGTTGTTGATGTACACAATTTGAAGTGCTCATTACATCCTCCAGTGCTGCCTTGGCTGCTGACTGATGAAAGGTCTTCCATGTTTTGACACTTTAAAAGATAATTCAGACTTTTTCTTCGTATTGAAAATGTTGTTTCCCTTCAGTTGGTAACCATCTTAACTTTTAGTGAGAAGACGTTAAATTTAGGAACACACACACACACACACACACACACACACACACACACACACAATGCGAGCGCGCGCGCGATTGCGCACGCGCAGGCACAACACACACACACACACACACACACACACACACACACACACACACACACACACACACACACACACACATGCTCACACACACACACACACGAATGTTCACATTCACGCGAGAATGTGAGCACAAACGGAGAGAGAGAGAGAGAGAGAGAGAGAGAGAGAGAGAGAGAGAGAGTTCCTCCACAACATGCAAAAGTAGTCGTTTTGCTGTCATTATATTTCTTAAGAAAAATATTTACAGAGAAAACCAACCAAATCTGATTCTGAATAGATAAACTACTTTGTCAGTCTTGGCACCAAAACGAGAGAGAGCTGAAAACACAATCCATTCATAATTTTCATCGATTTAAGCTTCTTAAATTAAGATACAAAATTATTTTATTCAACTACAACAAATGTTCGAACAATAGAGATTACTCCTACAGAGAGAAAGACACTAGCACCAGCTTGTTCCTAGCCTACACGCAACGCAATTCTAGCGGTAATTGAAGAAACAAAATTTGCTCTCCGGTAGGAGGGAGCAGAGCAAAATCCACACAGACAAGTGTGAGTGGTCCTCATTGGTCTGGCTGTTTTCAGGAGAGTGGTCCAGGAGAAGCGCATTCCTCAAGGGTGGCGTCAAACGTAACGTCGTATAACTCACGTTCCAACCTGAAAAAAGAAGACGACAATGTAGACGTGGCATCGTTTAAAGAAGCTATTTCAGCACACTGACTTTCAGTATTCTGTAGACTTAAAAGTGAATGTTGTGTTTGAAACCAATAGCCATGGTGCTCAATGTACTATATCAAAACTCAAAGAACGTTGAACTGCTATTGCTTGCGACAGTAATGGTGCTGTCGGTTTAGTTAAAATCGCGACGACAATGTTGACTACGGTTGTGATGATGATGATGATGATGACGATGACGATGGTAATGTAAAAAGCGAGAGGTGTGACGAGGACGAGGACGATAACTATGACGACGACGATGATGATGATAACAACAATGACGCCAACGACAATGACAACCGCGACGCCGACAACTACGATGACGACCACGAAGATGATGGTGATGGTAATGATGATGATGTTGATGTTGATGATGATGATGATGATGATGATGACATTAAGTAAAGGCAGACTGACGATGATTACAATTATCATAGGGATGATGATTGCGACAACAATAACCGAAAATGATAACTTGACAGTAATTGAAGAAAAAAAGCGGTTGATAAATTTATTTCTTGTGTCTCGTGTTCATTATTGTAGGCTGCTGCTGCTGCTGCTGCCAACACAACTCATGACGACGAAGAGAATGATTGTCAGGAAACGGATGATAACAATGAAGAGCTGGTTTCCCATACCTGCAAACAGCAGCGTTCATGGAACACCCGCTGTCGAAGGTGGCAGTATAAGCAGCGCAGACAGGTTCGTACTGTTTTGTGCAGAGAGCTGGCGGGCAGTCAGCGTCTGCGCAACACTTGAGTGTTGAAAATGACACAGCTAGTTGTATGGCTTATCTCCCTTTTCCTCACCTTCCAGACCGCCTCTCTCTCTCTCTCTCTCTCTCTCTCTCTCTCTCTCTGAGACACGTGATTCTGAACAGCAGTTCCGCACCTCTCTGGAGCTG
>JADBJO010006715.1:31613-79113 GCA_016801955.1 Conus betulinus | reverse complement strand
CAGCGCGTTCTAGTTCCGTACCCATATCATCTGGGTTTTGTCTCGGTTTTTACCTACGAAATATCTAGAAAGTAAAAGGTTAAGGTCAGATAAAAAGAGGGATTCCCTTCTTCTGCGCATGTCTTGAATAACCGCCAACCTTCTGCGCATGCCCCAAACACGCTGACACAGACACACACCATGACTGAAAAAGCAGCAGGTTACTAAAAACAAATTTGGTAAAACTATTAAAAAGGCCATAAACATGATGCAGTCACTCTCACACGCTAGGCATTTCGGTGTCCTACGCAGCATTCGTTTGGAAAAATGTGCGTGTATATATTTCATCATGAGAGCAAGAGATTTCCTACTTGTTTGTTGTCTAAATTTAGGCATTGCAAAATGAAGATTGAGATTCAAATTTTTATTATCAAGCAGGGTTTTAAATCACGTGTCCTACTACAATTTCTGTACATGTAAAAGCTCTCACTGTTTTGTGTGTGATCGTACAATTTTTGGTATCTGCAATCAATTTAACGTTGACGAAAAAACACTTTATAAATACTTTTATATCATGAACACCTTGGCTTATCCATACGTTAGAAAAACCATACTGGAACAGAGAAATACGTACCTCTGACATCCAGCTTTTCCCTCCTCTAATATCTAAGTCATACAACATTGTACAAGCTTAACTGCGTATTATATGTTTTTTTTTTAAATTTGTAACAGTTTCAACCAGTATATCAGGCACCACACAGCGGAACTGACATGTACTGACATGTGTTCGTAGATCTACATTAAAAAATGCTTATTCAAAGGAAAAAGATGCACACATTCACAACAATCTCCTGATTTGCTGTATCTGCACAGTTCAGAACCATAAAGCACAATAGGTTGTAATTTGTAATGAAATAAAAAAAATTGAAATAATTTTAGTGAATAATTGTTTAAAGATGATAGTCTTTTTATTACATTAATAAATCATTTTAGCTCAACTGGAATGGTCTTTACAGGCAGAAACAAAACTCAATCGTGTTGAAAAAGTTTTACCAAATACTTGTAAGCATTGACCACTGGCATTGTAACTGTGTTGCACGTGCATCGTTCCCTGGCAGCCATGTATCCCTGTTTGAAAACAATGATATTGCTTTTGTTTGTATCAATTTTCAATTGAAGTGATGCAGAAGCACTTTGCAAATTATTCAGCTGGTTCTGCAATCCAATAACAGTTTTTGATAACAAAATGACATCATCGACATCAACAGAATAAATGGCTCAAAAGCATCATACAGAAAAGTTGGACCATGTCTTCCTTTATTAGGTACCTTCATAGCCAGTTCTTTTATGAAAAGACAGAACAGTTCAGGACTGAATACATCACCATGCTTTACACCAGATGTACCGTCATTAAAGTCTCTAAGTTAATCACCACCTCTGATCCTCTATTTAACGTAATCGTCCATACGTCTGATACACTTATGTAGTTTACATGTTATACCATCCTTGACTACAATACGCCAAGTAATTTTTTTTTTTTTTTTTTTTTTTTTGCTGTCCAACCTCTGCGCCACCTCAAAGGCAGTGCACCCACGCCGCTCATTCCGACACCCCGTCCACAGCCACAGCCCAGCCGGCCAGCCGCAGCCCCGGCACCGGCAATCCACAGGAGCAGTCAATGTCAAGTCGTCAAGAGGCAACCCACCGGAGAAGACACTGCACTGCTGCCGAGTCACTTCAGTGGTGTTCAGTGGCGCCTGTTCTGATCTAACATACGCAGGACACCACCTACTAAGCTCCCTACTGACGACAATAATTGCTTAGTCGCGGAGCCGGCGTGAGTGAGCTCTCCCCCCGAGGGCGCCACCACGTCCGTCCAACGACAGTCCCCCATGGATTCGCCGATACCGGTGACCCGGACGGAACCAAACCAAGGCCACAGACGTGGAGAGGACATCGAAATTGAGGTCACCTTGAGAGCAGGGCATGAAGGGCCACAGAATTTGAGACTTTTTTTTTTTTTTTTAATGCTGATCGATGAGAATTAGGATGATTAAGATGATGCTACGGGATTTCCGTTTCGGTCTGAGACTACATGACAGGGCTGTACTCTACGCTTCCTTTCATAATATATCCCGGCGTCAACCAGGCCCGAGAGATACAGACACCTGCAGTGTTGGTCAGGAAATTTGAGCAACACTCTCAGAAACGCATCCATTGAGTGGATGAAACTCGACTGTGTGGTCCCAGTCTGCCCAACTGAGCCCGCAGCAAACTCAACTCTGGGTAGGAGCCGGTCGGGGCAGAAAAACCCACATGACTTCTGATGGGATTCGAACCCACGACCTCCCAGCCGGGAGTCCGCGACGCTAACCACTTCGCCGCGGCGGCGGCTGGTCTGCGCCAAGTAAAATTTGGTTTCTCGAATCAAACGCTATTTCAAAATCTATACGTGCTGCGTGTAATTTACGATTGTAGGAAAACTGTTTCTGTATGAAAGCCATGAGGGTAAACATATGATCAACAGCTGAATCATGTTTTTTTTTAAACCAGCTTGATGTTCACCAGTAATGTAATTTTCTTGTATTCATTCTGGTAATCTGCTGTTAATGATCGTATTGAATATCTTACCACAAATATCACTGAGAAAAATACCTCTGTCATTATTAGGATTATCAATATTAGGATTATCAATATCACCTTTCTTACGGAGTGGCAAGGCAATGGAGAGAGAGAGAGAGACAGACAGACAGACAGACAGAGAGACAGACAGACAGACAGACACACAGAGAGACAGAAAGGTGGTGATTGGGAAGGCCAACAAACATAATAAGACCAATAAGATTAGCAGCAGCAATACAGCCTAGGAATGTACCAGCTTGGACGCAGCAGAGACACCAGCTGCATTAAAAAAACAAACAAACAAACAAACAAAAAAAAAAAAACCCAGCTACATGTCAACAGGAAAAACTGGAAGTAAAAAGGCAGAATTACCATCAACCAAAGCAGCAGCAGCAGCAGCAGCAGCGGAAGCAGCAGCAGTATAAATAGCAACAGTAGCAAGAGCAGCCGCAGACTAGAAAAAGGCATTGTGACAACTCACCCACCAGATCCTGGGTCTTTCTAGATTTAACGAAGGAGCGGACTCCGTTTGAAGAATGAAGATGATCAAACAGTTTGGTTGATCACATGACCTGACGAGACGGGTTAGTCACATGACCTGACCTTTTTACGACCTATTTCGTCTTTGTGAGTTTCCCTGTTATCCTTGTCATCTTCGCCATTATGGCAGTCGCATGCTGTGTGCCACTTGTCATGCCAGTTTCGTGTTTGGACACTTTGCTGTCATGGAGGGGCAGCAGGGGAGCTTAGGAAGAGGAAGATGGGGTGGGGGTGGTTTTTAAAGAGAAACCAACAAGGAGGGGGGAGGGAGGGGGAAGGGGTGTGTTCAACAGGGGAGAAATGGAAGAACTGACTTTGGTGAACTCTCTCTCTCTCTCTCTCTCTCTCTCTCTCTCTCTCTCTCTCTCTCTCTCTCTCTCTGTGTGTGTGTGTGTGTGTGTGTGTGTGTGTGTGTGTGTGTGTGTGTGTGTGTGTGTGTTACCAATCAGTGGATTCATTTTCAAAAGAACTTTCAGCAACAATGCTAATTTTATGTGCAGAATATGTAAGGTATTACAAGATGAGACCATGTGCTGTGTAAATCTGTTCTGTAGAATGACGAAAGGAAAAAAAAATCTTAACTCTGGTGTCAGTCCATATGCAGTCTTGCTGAGAAATGGGTCTATTTTCAATGTTAGGAAGCTTGGTGTATTTCTGTTTAATGCCATGAAGTTAAGGCAAACCTTTGTTGACAGTCGCACACTAGAAAAGCTGATTGGTTGTGATGTATGTGTCTTTTAGGGGCTGGAGGCCTGAGGAAATAAAGACTGTTCATTGTTCATTGTTTTCTCTCTCTCTCTCTCTCTCTCTCTCTCTCTCTCTGACTTTCTGTCTCTGTCTGTCTTTTATTGACCGTAATGTGCAACCAATGATTAAGTATAAGCCGAACAAATGGATATTCTTTTTTTTTTGGTGACTCTTTCATTAGATAAATCTATTACTGGCTGGAATTTACTCGAATGTAAGACATCAAGATACCTAAAACAATATCATGAAATGTTACATGAATTAGGCGAAAGGAGTGGAATAAACTGGGTGACAAAGTTAAAAGTCACGCTGTATGAAGTCGGGTTGGGGTATGTGTGGCTCAGTCAGAATGTAGGAGCTCAATCAGATTATAGGGGACACGACGGGTTTTTTGTGTGCTTTTTTTAAACGTTTGCTGCACATAAATTCTTAGTGTGCAGGTGCGACTGCGGGATATTCATATTCAGGATAGTACCAGATTTGATTTGTACAGGCAACTTCATTTGCTTCACTGTATTCCAACCTGTATGAAACAAAAAAATGGACAGACATTTTAAGTACATATGACTAGATTTCGATTTTGGACCTGTGATATATCTGTTTATCGTTGTCGTTACAAAAAGCATAATGAACGAAATCGTATTGGCCAATGATGTAAAAGGACATGACAAAATGTGGTCTATTTTGTATTTCGTTGTACTATTTTGAAAGATCTTAGAGACCAGCTAATCATTGCGAAGATTCTAGACCATCCTTCATGGTTCAGACATCTTACTTCAGCGCAAACATATCGTCAGTGTGCTGTTTACATGTATATAAAAGCATTCAAAATTCAATCCAAATATTACTCATAGCTCTATTGTTCACTTTTCCGTGTTCCGTTTCGTTACCCATTTCCGGTTTTTGTTGTTTGTTGTTGTTTGTTGTTGTTGTTGTTGTTTTTGGTGGTTTTTTTTTTTTTAGTGAACATTTCCTGCGTCTGTTCTTCAAGTTGTTTATGCATCCCTTCAATGGGGCCATGGCCATAGTGAACAAATCATCTGTTTTCGTATCCTCCCCCGCCCTCTCTCTCTCTCTCTCTCTCTCTCTCTCTCTCTCTCTCTCTCTCTCTCTCTCTCTCTCTCTCTCTCTCTCTCTCTCTCATTCTTTGTGTGCGTGTGTGCGTGCGTGCGTGCTTGCATGCGTGCGTGCGTGCGTGCGTGCAAGTGTGTGTGTGTGTGTGTGTGTGTGTGTGTGTGTGTGTGTGTGTGTTTGTTATGTGTGTGTTGTGCGCGCGCGCGCACGCCAGTTTGTGGTACCTCAAGGTAAGAACACAGGACGGCAGACCCTTGTGTAGTTTTTGTCTGTTTTTCAAATAAAGAGCACAGAAGTGAAAAGTACAAACATGCATCAGTCTTGACAATCGCTGGCGGTCCTGCCTGCTTTGTGCCATACTGGTGCCATGCGACACCCCGCAGAGTAGACGATGCTAAATGTCGCACATAAAGTAGACTCTGAAACGGCGAAGCTGTGAGTTACGGTCTGCTGGCCTGTTTACTCCGCTGGACAGAGGTCAGCCAATCCTCTGCAACAGTACTGTGCCTTGGTGTTCACATGAAACAAACGAGGAGAAGCGACTGGGAAAAGGGGTGAGGGAGAGGGAGGAGTGAGTAGGGGATAGTCATGGAATTGGTAGACAGTCGGGAGAAGGGGGAGGTTTGGGGTGGAGGTTGGGGGGAGGGGATGATCACTGACAATTAGATGACCTTTAGCCATGGTTTTGCAGAATTAACAAATCTGCCCCAGTTCGAACCCACTCACGCAACAGAAAATGTGAGTGCAAAAGCCTTATCAATTATCATAATACAACCATTCATTGTAAAGTATAAGAATCAACCACTCACACACATTATTAACCTTTTATTATGAAGCGAGAGAGAGAGAGAGAGAGAGAGAGAGAGAGAGAGAGAGAGAGAGAGAGAGAATGTGTTCTGCTCCAAGATTTCATTATCATAGACATTTAATCAATACTGAAGGCAAAGTTTTACTAACATGTTCTTCAAAAACGTTTAGAGTGTTTAGTAAATAATAAAACGATGAACAGTTTTGAATATAGCTTCATTATCCTCACGTCGGAGGGATTGTTTAGCAAAGGCAAGACTACATATATCTCTTTTAAAACTGTTTATATTTTGTTTCAAAAGTTGTTTATAGTCACGTTTGGCATTAGTTAAGAAACCATGATCTGGTGGGATAATGTGCGACGGTATCTAATTAACAAATTCCAGGCCTTTCTTTCTACCAGATTGGCACTCCCCATCATACCAGTTTTGATCATAATCGTGTTTTGTATTGATATTAGTCTGTTTGTCTTACATTCAGCAGCATCTCTTCAAGCGACTGTTCAAGATATGCAAAGTTTCCTTTATATCCATATCGATTCCACTGATCGCCATTACAACTGTCTGCTGAATGTCAGGGGAGCAAACTAGTCAAAATATCTCATTCAGAACATACTTTTCAATATAACAGTTAGAAACGTGTCCTTCTGTATTGTTCATGCAGTCATTTGGAATACTGAAATTCATCACCTGAGACATATGGTCTGATACGATCGTTTCTAATACTTACAATTTACGGTTATTTGAAAACCTTAAAAACGTATTTCGTAACATGAAATAACAATTCACACTATTACCTCTCTCAGAGATGTGTGTAACAATCATTCAGATCGCCCTGACACAGACAATTAAAAACACATACATTCAAAGCAGTGCTTATATTGATCAATAGGTTGCCATAATTATTCACTATCTTATTATCGTAATTCCTGTTGGTGCATAAAGGGCTACTTACATACTCATCATCAAAAGGCAAACCATCATCTTCTAGTTCATGCTAAATCAGGCAGAAAGTCCGACCGTTTAAATAATCATTTATTAAGATATAAACATCATCAAGAACAAGTACGCAATCACTCACAAATTCTTCAAGCATACTTCCATATTCCATTTCCAACGTCAAAATGCCTATAGTAAGGCGAATCTACCGGCGGTACGTAAGCACACATGTACAGGATGTTTTTATTTGTACAAAACAGAGATTTATCAATAATGAAGGCAAGACAGTTATCAGACTCAATATCTAATCGCTCAACGAATGAGCAGAGCTCCTGTTTAACAAGACATAACAGACCACCAGAACGCCTTCCACGCGCTTAAAGTGTCATGACAGGTTTGCAAAAACTTCTTGTAACCTACAAATAAAGATGAATGAAATCCTTCCACGAACGTGTTATCAAACATGTAAAGTCAAAACAAAAACCAAAAGAGACACATTCTTTATCATGCAATTCAGACAGTGAGCCATAGATATTCCAGTGGAAAAAAAAAAGAAAGGATTGAGAACTTTTCTTTTCAAAGGAACAATTTGGGTTAACACTGTCAGCAAATATGGGAAAAAGCATTGTACATGTTGTCATGAAACGCGTCATCCACGCCAACCGACACTCAACTGACACACACTCAGTGTTTTACATACACATGTTTAGTTCGGTCGGTGGCTGAATCGCTAGCGCAGCAAACCTGGTTAACTATTTCCTGATCAGCACGTGTAAGTTTTGTCTCATACCCAATTACCCTGTGACCGCAAAACCTGTGCACTCGGCAGGTTTGTTCCCGATCACAGAGAGTGTCTTTGGGCCAGTCAACGTCCTATTCCATTTAACACAGCTACTTTCTGTTTAGGAATAACTACATTTGGTGATCACGAGGGAATCAGGTGTAGAGCTTAACCAGTGAATCCTTTCACATTCCTCATCACGGGACAGTTCCAGTTTGTCAGTGAGAATCTCCGTTACTAAGCCTCCACATTCAGCCGGTGTCTTGTTGTCCCTTCTCGGTAAGCTGTAGAATATGAGATTTTGATCTTTGGAACGTCCCTCACGGTCGTCCGTCTTCAACTCCAGGTCAGCAACACTCTGGCTCAGATCGTCGTTCAGAGAGAGAGAGAGAGAGAGAGAGAGAGAGAGAGAGAGAGAGAGAGAGAGAGAGAGTGAGAGAGAGAGAGAGAGACAGAGACAAAAGACAAGGTACGGAAAGAAGTGATGGAAGATGTTGAGTAGACGATGTTTGTGATCTTAGAATATGTACTCTGTCTACCGAAATGAAATACCTGTGGCGCCCTCTTCATTATTTTGAGCCAACGGTAGAAAAACATTGAATGGTCGTGCTGAGTTCTACACAGTGAGATTGCGTTTCCTCCTGTGTGCTTTCCCCCGTCCTGCCTTCTCAACTATCAACACAGAGACAGAGACAGACAGAGAGACAAAGAGAGAGACGTAGAGACAGACAGAATCGGGTAAGGGAAGAAGCGATGGAAGAGAAGGGAAAGGCTACAAAAAAACACAAACACCACAACTAGCAAGTAGGCCAATGGGCTGACAGACAGACAGAGAGAGAGAGAGAGAGAGAGAGAGAGAGAGAGAGAGAGAGAGAGAGAGAGAGAGAGAGAGAGAGTGACAGTGAGAGAGAGAGAAATAGAGAGATAGACAAATAGAGAAATAGATAAAGAGAGAGAGAGACAGAGAGAGAGAGAGAGACGAAGGAGGAGTAGAGAGAGAGAGAGAGAGAGAGAGAGAGAGAGAGAGAGAGACAGAGAGAGAGAGAGAGAGAGAGAGAGCGATTGAGTGAAAGAGAGAGTAAACAGCTGAAGATACAAGGAAAAGGATAGTGTATGCCCAAAATACATTTTTTTTCCAAATACATAAATCATTTGCATATACTGATAAATGAAAAAAAAAAAACAAAAAAAACAAACAAACAAAAACGAAGAACTATCAACTGTCTGCAGTTATACATTATGTATTTTCAGATATAATATCAATTCCCTAAGCTCAAACTTTTATTTGATCACTTTTTATAACTCAGTTTCTTTAAAATCTAGTAGATTTCAATGCCCAACAATATGATGGCTAGTTTGACTTCCTACTTTGACTTATCCAACACAAATTTAACTTATTCTGCCACCAATGTAGCTGCTAATTTCGATGCCCTTTAACGTAGATGCCGTTGTGTCTCAACAGCTGAGTCAGTATAAGCCTGTTTCTTGTGTAGGTCTGCAATATGTCTTTTTCTTTGCCTGAGCGAAGGAAAGGTTTTCTTTGTGTGTGATTTGCATAATTACAGCATATTAGTAACAGAGAAAAATTCAATCAACACACACACACACACACACACACACACACACACGCACACGCACACGCACACACACACACACACTTGCGTGCATTTATGCATGCACACCACACACACACACACACACACACACACACACACACACACACACACACACACACACACACACAAGGAATGGCATAAACTAAACGCATAAGTTTTCCATGAAATACAATGCCCAGATCCCACTGCACTAAACTATCCGAAATGCAACGTGATAGCTATTAGTAAGCAGTAGCTGACGAAAAAGTACAACATAAACATACTAAATTAAAATTCAAACTACAATATGAAACAAAAGCACGCTGATTTCATCATAACGTATGAACAATAGTAGGTAACCAAGTTACAAACCAGTAATCAAGGGAAAAAAAAAAACGTCGAATAAAAATACCAGAAGACGACATTTTGAACTTTTGAATGACATTACACTGCCTGAAAAATTATGTTTTAACAGTTCAGACTCTCTGAGCTGTTAGGCAAACGCCACCCATCATGCTAGTTCTTCTATTGTGTGTAATTCAAAATGTGGTGAGTGAGTATTTATGTCCTATAATTCATAAAACAAAATGTGCACATGATGTTGATGTTACTGTCAAAGTTAGGAACAGGTGTTAAGAAACATCATTCTCCATTGTCCAAGCATGAGTAAGATCACTATGTCATCCATAAACTGCCAACCCCTCCCCCCCAAAAAAAAAAAAAAAAAATCAATATATTTCTCACAAGACACTCACTCCCACTTGTGATGTTACAATTGCCAGCCACACCATCCTCTACAGTACCCTCCCTTCCCTTTTTCTCCCCCTTCCCCACCATCTCACTTTCTCTCTCTCTCTCTCTGTCTGTCTGTCTGTCTGTCTCTCTCTCTCTCTCTTACAAACAGCAATTAAGATTACCAGTCTACGCCAATTTTGGAGTCTCTAAACTCACCCCTCAACCACCTCGTCCTCTCACCCTCTCCCTGCAGTCTGTCGGGTGTTTTTTTCCTTTGGCGTGAGTCGGCCCCACAGTGGTAGCATGGCGCTGACGACAATGGGATGGAGAACTGTGACCTAACTGCTGTGCAAGTCTCACCTCTCCGCTCCCTTCCCGTCCATTCCTTATCTGATAGCACAGCAACGGATCGCAGAAGGGAAAGAAGTCTGTGTAGTCCAGAGACATTGCTATACCTCCCCCATGTCTGTCCCCCCCCCCCCCCCTTCCTCCTTCACCCCGGTCACGGGAGAGACGGCCCGCACATGTCTAACACAAGTGCTAGCAATTAGTGTTGTTTACGCACATAAGCTAAAAATATCACCAACATCTGAGAGCTAGTGGTCTCGAATCGTCTACACATTTCCTCAGCCTGTAGGTGGTGGGGGATGACCATCTCTTTCCAGATCACCCCCCACCCCCCTCCTCAGCTTACCACACGCCCCTCCCGCTCTTTGTCTATAGTGACACGATTGGCTGTCATGTTTCTCTGGCAGCCTGTCAATCAGTCAGGCATCAGAGACCAGGTGTGTGGCTTAGCACACAAGGAGGGAAAAGCTAGTCTCCTCACTTGACTGTTCCACAGAAGGCTGTAGGACTGATTACCACCAGTGAACCAACACAGAAAAATCATCTGTCCATCTGTGAGATCATGTGTAAGGTTTCACTGATCAACCCAGTAGAACTATATAAGTTGAAACGATGTCTCTACATCTTGCAGCTATGCATTTTCTGTTATTTGTGCCATTTGTGTTAACAGTATAACTTGATGCCAATGCTTTGTGACATCTATCAAGATGATGAAAGGGTATTCTGCTGTAACAGTTTGTTCGCTACAACTTGGTAAAGAAAAAAAGAACGCGTGATTAACATTCTATGTTAACAATATGCTTTTTTGCCAGTATTCAATTCCATCTGTTCAGATGATCATTGAATATTGCCTTCTGACAGGAAAAAAAGCAGTATGCCTTTTCTTGGAAAAACCTGTTGAGCTGATTTATGAAAAACTGTTGATTTTCTTAATTTCTAAGCAATAGTTTTGTTTTTTTAAAGATAGAAAGAAACTTTAAAGATAGCCTAGGGAATTACATCATTTTAGTGATGAACATTATGAAAACATAAGAGTGTGCCTGCAGTTGAAGTGGGCCAGTTCTTCCAAAATCTTTTACGAAGCCAAGCTGTCTATACAGGTCTATAGATAGATGTGTGTGTGTGTGTGTGTGTGTGTGTGTGTGTGCGCGCGCGCGTGTGTGTACGTGTGTATGTGTGTGTGCGTGTGTGTGTGTGTGTGTGTGTGTGTGTGTGTGTGTGTGTGTGTGTGTGTGTGTGTGTGTGTGTACGTTTCTGTGTGTTTCTGTGTCTGTAAATGGTGTGACAATTTCTATGTTGCTATGCATAAACCCAACAAGATGCATGAAACGATCATTTTCATCCTTCGTATTCATGCCTTTCATTCAGTCAACAATTCTCACAAATAATGTCGTCATTAAAACCGTTTGAAATCATCCTCATCATACTTGTTATATACTAATACTGTAATAATGATATCGTATATTATGAGTGTGATGATAAAATGCAGTCAGTAAACGCTGTAAGCTAGCCTGACACGGGCATGTATCACACCACGACTCCCTGTCCAAGGCCGTCCTACAGGGTCCAGTGGAGGGTGGACTCGCCAGAGACAATCAGATGAAGTCTTCCACAGGAGTGCGCGACTGGACTTCTCACAGCACTTCTTCAGAGGGCTGGATGAGAAAAAAAAAGCATGTGTTTGCTTATCTGTTCCCCTTGGCAATAAAGATTATTATTATCATCATCATCATCATCATCATCTTCTTCTTCTTCTTCTCAAAGGCTCAGCATGCTTGTTTAGTAAATTGTTGACATGCAGCAAGTATGTCCTGACAGGCTATGTCCAATATTCCTGGGGTAGATTTAGTGGGTTACAACGGCTTTGGGCGTGTGAGTGAGTGTGTGTGTGTGTGTGTGTGTGTGTGTGTGTGTGTGTGTGTGTGTGTCTGTGTGTGTCTGTGTGTGTCTGTGTGTCTGTGTGTGGGGGGTGAGGCACCCCGGGAAGAAAAACGAAAACCGATTTTTTTTTCACATGGAACTCGCATTGAAAACTCATTTTTAAGCGGATTTGCTAGAGAGTAGTGATTTGTGCTCCTGGAAAAAAGATATTGCCTGTCACTTTGGTGGAAGCAGCGGACGAGAGAGAAAGGAAACATTTACACATCAAAACCCCCAAACGTGCATAAAAAGATCTGCAGATACTTAGGACAATACAGAAAGCTGAAGGGTGTGACTGCAATACTTTCCGTGACCTTAACTTCCTCAGTGCAGCAGATGAATTGCATGCAGTGCCGGCAGATGAACTGCGTGCAGTAATGGCAGATGAACTGCGTGCAGTGATGGCAGATGAACCGCGTGCAGTAATGGCAGATGAACTGCGTGCAGTGACGGCAGATGAACTGCGTGCAGTAATGGCAGATGAACTGCGTGCAGTGACGGCAGATGAACTGCGTGCAGTAATGGCAGATGAACTGCGTGCAGTAATGGCAGATGAACTGCGTGCAGTGATGGCAGATGAACTGCGTGCAGTAACGGCAGATGAACTGCATGCAGTGATGGCAGATGAACTGCGTGCAGTGACGGCAGATGAATTGCGTGCAGTGACAGCAGATGAACTGCGTGCAGTGATGGCAGATGAAGTGCATGCAGTGACAGCAGATGAACTGCGTGCAGTGATGGCAGATGAACTGGGCGCAGTGATGGGGAAACTCAAGGCCAAATGACCCGGCAGTCTGAACATTACCAGGCTGGTTCAGTCAACTGATGGAGTCCTTGGGAACAATCGTGACGTCATCGTTCAGCCGGGCAACGACGAACATTGCAAGGCAGATTACGCCAGATCTCCAATCACCTTGCCAACGATATTTCATCCATTTGCTTTGCTTAGATCCCTCCCTCAAACATTTTATTTCAACTCACTTTACTAACGATATTTCGTCCATTTGCTTGGCTTAGATCCCTCCCTCAAACATTTGATTTCAACTCACCTTCCTAACGATAATTCATCTATTTGCTGTGCTCAGATCCCTCCGTCAAACCCTTTCCTGGCAATGACGATGATCGGCTTATCAGAACAGCGAAAGAATCGCACCGTGCAGCGCAAGAGAGTTCGGCTCCACGTCACGCTTCCACCCATACCATAGGAGAGGTCGAGTTGTCAGGGCACTTTTAGGGCAAGGATCCCCCTTGTAAGCAACGAGAGATGGAGTTGGGAGGATAACAGACGACGAAACCCTGGATCAGGGAGGATACAACTGCAGCAGATCAACAAATCCACACACACGCAAACACACACACACACACGCGCGCGCGCGCGCGCACACACTCACGCACGCACGCACGCACGCACGCACGCACGCTCGCACGCACGCACACATACTCCAGATCTTTTTGAACAAATGTACCGTGTAACGCAGGAATTGATAATGATAATGATAATGATACTTATATAGCGCCTATTCTCGGCTAGACGCCAAGCTCTAAGCGCTTTACAATCAACACACTCGTTTACACAACGGGCTGCCTACCTGGGTAGTGCCGACTGAAGAGCTGCCAGCTGGCGCTTCATTCAGTCGTTTCCCGTGTCATCCAGTCAGTATCGTTCAATATCGATCACTCATTTTCCTTACTTCCTTCATTCTTTCCATTTCTCACTCAGGGTGCATGCTGTGTGTAACGTGTCATCCATACCAACGGCCAAACTGGCCTACTCTTCCGAATGTTGGTGATGGGATTTTACGTGTGTGCAAGATGTTATGCGTGCGTTCACACACGGAACCTCGGTTTATAGTCTCATTCGAAGGACTGTATGGGAAATTGAATGAACAAAGTAAAATATTATAAAGGCAGAGCGATAAAGTATTGCCTACATGAATGGAAGACAGTCACAACAGGCTCTGTCATCGTTTTACATGTTGAAAAGAGTAGATAATTATTTATTTGAAGTGTTTGCACACACACACACACACACACACACACACACACACACACACACACACACACACACAAAAATCCATAAACAAAGCTCTTAAAAGCATGGAAAAACACCAACAAAGCTATTAAAAACGGAAACTGAGCGGTAAATCATGAAGGGAATGATGAAAAAAAAAAAAAAATGAAAACACAGAAGTACGATTTGTCTTTACGATCATTATCAGCGGAAAAAATACGATATTTGATGGGTCAGTTCGCAGCATATTACGACATATTCATATACATTTCCTTGTTTGATCTTTCCTTTATTTCCTATTATATTGTACACGCTTTTGCAGAACGTAACGCAAGAGCGAAAAAAAATGTTTGGGATGAAAACAAGATGATGTGGTTGATTACACATTCCACAGAGACCTGGTTTAGTGTAAGATCTTTCATATCATATAAACTGAAAGGGCATAGTTTCAAGCAAATCATCGTCATCCGCCTCCTCCTCCTCCTCCTCCTCCCTCTGTCTCTCTCTCTCTCTCTATCTCTCTCTCTCTCTTACAGCCTTTAAAGCTATATGTCTTTGGCCTGACCTTTGTGATTCCATCGCGTAATATTATTAAACAAAATAAATCAGTCAGCGCTTGATTTACGACGACAACTATCAAACAAAGCATCACACGATTTTTCCTGACATAACGAGTGTTGTGTGCACACACAGACACAGACACAGACACACACACACACACACACACACACACACACACACACACATACATGTATACACCTGTGTTTGTGCGTGTGTGTGTGTGTGTGTGTGTGTGTGTGTGTGTGTGTGTGTGTGTGTGTGTGTGTGTGTGTGTGTGTGTGTGTGCGCGTGCGTGCGTGCGTGCGTGTGTGCGTGTGTGTGTGTGTGTGTGTGTGTGTGTGTGTTGAGTGTGTGTGTGTGTGTGTGTGTGTGTGTGTGTGTGTGTGTGTGTGTGTGTGTGTGTGTGTGTGTGCGTGCGTGCGTGCGTGTGCATGCGGGCGGGCGCGCGCACGCGCGCGCGCGCGCGCACGCGCGCGTGTGTGCGTCCTTTCCAATCAGCAGTTACTACGCTGCTAATATGTATTTAACTCGACAATGGTTGTCTACTATCAGTAGTTACTGTTACGTTGTTCGCGCGGTGCAAGCTCTTTGACTATGTTGTAAAAGGTGCCTAGCGTGATGCTTTTCTGTGTGATTATATGATCCTTTCTAGTAAACCTTTGATTGAAATGTTCGAATAAAACAGCAGCATAGGATCGCATCTAGTGATCATACGATTAACACTAGTGCAGCAATTGTCCACAGCTTTTAATTTATGTTCTTTCTTTTGTTTTCAAGTCCACGAGTTCAATTGTATTTTCTGACAGCACAACACACAGTCCAACAAAATCCGTCACTTAAGTTCCGCTGGGTTAGTTTCATTCTAATCAGACTCACTAGCTTCAGAAAATGTTACAGTTTTACACATTTGTTTTCTAAAACATGTTTAGATGGAATGTAAACTCTCCCTCTCCCTCCTTTTTTTCCTATTATCTGAACCGATTTGTGTAAATGAGTTTAAGATAGTATGAATTAAAGACAAACTTGTTTTTTCCGAGCTTTTTCGACAGTACTTGAATTCTAGTTGAACAGAAGAAATTCTAGTCACCGAACATTGACGAATACGAAGAAATGAACCTCAGAGTCGCAATAATCTATAACCAATAATATATTACAAAGGTCCTCCATTCTCGTCTGTTCTGGGCCAACCTCTGGATGGTACCCCATGTGTGGTTCAGGGTCTTCAGCTCTCCCTCTACAGTTCGCCGCCAGGTGTTTTTGGGTCTCCCCCTCTTCCTCCTTCCTTCAGGCGTCCAATGGAGGGCGACACGAGTGATGTCTGGCTCTTTCCTAAGTATGTGCCCTATCCACCTCCATCGCTTTTTCCTGAGAATTGTTTTCATGCTTTCTTGATGGCATTGGGAGAGTAGTTCTTCATTTGAGATGGTGTTTGGCCAGAAAATTCTTAATATTCTTCTAAGGTTCTTTGTGTGGAAGACTCGTAGCTTATTTAGGTCACTCTCTGTCATTCTCCAGCATTCTGAGTCATACAGAAAGGGTAGAAATAAAGCAGCTCTGATATAGTTTGAGCTTGGTTTTGATGCTGTATTGTTGGGACCTCCAAACATTGCTTAGCATTCTGAAAGCATTTCTGGCTTTGTTTAGACGGTTCTTGATGTCATTGCCTGCTCCTCCGTCGTGTCTGTCAATGCTGCCCCAGGTAGGTGAATTTTTCAGCTGTAGGAAGGGTTTTCTCCATTCACTTGAATTGATGAGGGGTTTGGGACATTCAAGGTCATTACCTCTGTTTTTCCTTTGACTGATCTTTAGTCCAATCTGTTGTGCAAAGCTGCTGAGGCGGGATGTCTTTTCCCTGCATGTGTTGGTGAGTGTGGGAGAGACCAATGCCAGATCATCAGCAAAGTCAAGGTCTTCTAAGGCTGAGAAGAGTGTCCATCGTATGCCTCTTGTCTGGTCTTCAGTTGTTCGACGCATCACCCAATCTATGGCAAGATTAAAGAGCATTGCTGACATCACACAGCCTTTCTCACTCCTGTTTTCACTTCAAAACTGTGGTCACTGTTTCCGACTCTGCATGTGAAGTTGTCATAGAAGCTTTTGATGAGAAGGACTATCTGCTGCGGTATCCCATACATTCGTAGTATGCGCCATAAGCTGTCTCTGTGGATGCTATCAAAGGCTTTCTCAAAATCCACAAAGTTGATGTACAGTTGTCTCTGCCACTCTGTGCACTGCTCAATTATGTTACGCAGTACAATATATCTGGTCAGTGCATCCTCTTACTTTTCGAAATCCTGCTTGTTCTTTTCTCAGTTGTTTATCCACTGCATCTGATATTCGCTGAATGATGATCTTTGCAAGGATCTTGCTTGGAATTGACAGGAGGGTGATTCCACGCCAGTTGTTGCAATCTTTAAGTGTTCCTTTCTTGGGGATCTTCACAATTATTCCCTCTGACCAATCATTTGGTATCTTCTTTTCTTCCCATATAGTTATAAAGAGTGGCAGAAGTATTTGGGCCACAAGATCTGGATCTGCTTTGAACACTTCAGCACTGAGGTTGTCTTGTCCAGGGGCTTTTTTCCGTTTTTTTAGAGCTTTAATGGCAGTCACGATTTCTTCTTTTGTTGGTGGTTCAGCATTGATGTCAAGGTCATCTTCCGCAACTGGAATGTCGGCTTCTCTAAGAGGTGGTGGTCTATTCAGTGTCTCACTGAAATGTTCTGCCCATCGAGTTTCCTGCTCTGCTTCTGTTGTTAGCAGTCGCCCCTGTTTGTCCATGATCGGTGTATCTGTTGTTCCACGATATTTGCCGCAGATTATCTTGGTGATCTTATATACCTTTCCTTGTTCTCCTTTGTTGGCTGCATCTTCTGCTTCATCTGCAAGGGATTCCATGAATTCACGTTTGTCAGCCCTTGATTTCTTCTTCACAGCTTCATTTGTTTCCTGGTACAGCTGTTCATACTTTTCCTTCAATCGTTTAGATTTTGCCTCCATCTTCTGCACCTTCAGGACTCTGCGTTTTTCAATGAGCTCCCATGTGTTTGCTGTTATCCATTCTTTCTTTTTCTTTTGTTGTTGTGTTCTGAGACAGGTCTCACTGGTTTCAGGTAAGCTGTCTTTACATGTTCCCATTTGGTGTTGACTTCATCCGAATCTGGCTGTGTGTGGTGATCTAGATCTGCCAGTGCTTGAAATCTGTTCTTCAGCTGCAGAACAAAAGTATTCTTTACTGTGGGGTCTTTCAACTTTTCTGTGTGTCAAACCGTTGCCTTCCCGTTTTCCTGATTCCTGTTTTCCTGAGTTTCACTTTCAGTACTGCTACCTACCACAAGGTGGTGATCGCTGCCAACATCTGCTCCCCGGTTCACCCTGACATCATGGAGTGAGCATCTCCAAGTCCCGTTTATCATTAGATGATCAATTTGATTTCTGTCCCTTCCATTAGGGGAATGCCATGTCAGCTTATGGATGTCTCTGTGTGGAAAGAGGGTCCCTCCAATAACAAGACTGTAGGTGGTACATAGTTCTAGCAGCCTCTCACCATTGCATTCATGATGCCACAGCCCTCTTTTCCCATGGCTCTGTCGTAGTTGGTGTTGTCACTTCCTACCTTCGCATTCATGTCTCCCATGACAATTTTTAAATCGTGCCTTGGAATATTTTCTTATTCAGCTTGTAGCTGCTCGTAGAATTCATCTTTGTCTTGTTCGTCGCTGTCATTTGTGGGGGCATAACACTGGATGATAGTAGTGTTGATCTGTTTCCCTTTCATCCTGATCTTGATGATTCTGCTATTGACAGGTTCCCACTCTATCAAACTGTTTTCTACTCCTTTCTCTTTCTTTAGGATCATGGCTACTCCTTGAAAGTGTTGGTCGTCATCCCTACCTGAGTATAGCACTGTCTCACCTGTGCTAGTTTTTAGTCTTCCAGAACCTGTCCACCTACTTTTACCTGTCCCAAGGATGTGTAGTTTGTATCGTCTCATCTCTACTGTAACCTGTGCTAGTTTTCCTGTGTCATACATCGTTCTCACATTCCAGAATCCAATCCTGGTTTTGCATTTGGTGTTCAGTACTTCCATCTTCCTGTCAGTGGCTTCCTTTCGGCTTTCACCACTGTCATTCATACGAGTATCTTCCGATGACTCTGGAAGCCCATCACATCCGAGTTTGGGTTCCTTTGTTGCTGTTTCCGTAACAAGAGATTTTTTTACGGGACAGAGTTGTTAGCCCTGTGCCCAACCCCCAACCTGGAGGACCAGTGGATCACTCTTCGTCTGGTCCCTACCCTTTGACCTGTCCGGCATGGGTGGCCCTACCAGGAGACGAATCTCCCGCCGGCATAGCTCTCAGGGTCATCGGAGACACGCAAGCCCCCCAACCACGGCAAGGTTGTGATCCTATGGGAGGAACCAATAATATAACCAATCTATAATCAATAATATAACCTTTTCCATCACATTCTTATCACACTAACGTGTAGGAAATATGTGTTGAGAAGGCTAGCTGTAATTGCCATTCGTCCTCGCTTAGAACAGGAAAACAATTCGAAGGCTCAGATCAAAACATTTCACAGACGAATTCCCATTCATCGTAGTTAAGGACGAGGAAACAAAACTTCTAAGGATCAAATCAAAACAAGATACAGTTGATTTACACGTTTCCACCAGAATTGCTTTTCTTGCAAACAACTCACAGATGGTTTGCATAATTCCTCTAAAATTGCTTTCTTTATTCATTAACTAACTAGGGCGAGATCACCGTGATTATCTAAAACTTCTGTTACTCATCAATATTGTTTCAGTAAGTAACTGAGATGTTCCCTTCGCCGGACAAACAGTGACCCTTTTTATGTAATAAACGCGAATGGACTGCCATTACGTAGGGTCAAGAGTTGGAGGGATGGAGGGGGAACTGTTAACCATTCGGGTCAATGATCTGTTCTAAGGAAAAAAGGTAGGTTTTGGTTCTAGGGAAAAGTTCAGAAAAGTCGAAGGTGCGGTTGCGAAGAAAGGCCTCTATCCATCGATATGAATACACAACAGTCCATGAAAAGTAACACACACACACACACACACACACACACACACACACACACACACACACGCGCGCGCACACATCACAGCTTGATTCTTTTCCATCTTTAGCGCCCGCTAAAACGCGCGCGTGCGTGCGTGCGTGTGTGTGTGTGTGTGTTAGGTAATGTTTAAGAAATTTTTTCGTCATGAAAACCTCTACAGCTCACTATCTTCCATCACGACAGAATAATTGGAATTTTGACATTTTACAAATATTTTTTCCGCGTGTTACCCTCTTTTCGTAGGTTTCTAAGTTTATTTGGGTTATAGTCAAGAGTAGAATAGTAGGGAAAACAAGGGCTTTGATAGGTTTTTCCCTCCTGTGTTGTCTCAAAACGAGTTGTGACGAGAGCTTGTGGGTGGCACACACATGACGCATCGTTTCCACCATGTGTGGATGAGACAGCACGGACTGCAAATAATACAAGGGAAATGTCTGGCATCCTCTTAACTGGGGAGCACTTTTAGGCTGATGTCGGGAACGACTGGAAATAGAACTATGATATATCGCTCAGTTTGAGTCCGGATTGCGTAGATTTCGATTACTCGCGCGGTAATTGCCTCGCTGTTCTGTTCCATACAGAAGCCGAGAAGAAAAGGAGCTGGCATTTGTTTCAAACAGTTTAAAACTTGGCTTCCTCACAAAGATTCCCCAGCATGTACATTCCCGTTTTGAGCTACGAGTTTACACAAATCTTCCTATGTTTTCAAACTATATTCAGGGAGGAAAACTGATACATGTTTCAAGACCCTGTGTAAGATTGCCTGGCAATTGAACTTTCAAAATATGCTCTATACTGTCATATTTGCTAGGCGATTGGGTGTCACCAGCAGCATTTCTTTGGAGTTATGGGCCTGTATTTGTTTCACCATGGGAGCAAGACCTACCCTACTTGTTTGTTTTTTTTATTTACTCTTTACTGTTCCTTGCCTCATTTTTTACTTTCATTTCATTCAAATCGAGATTACCTGATTTGTTTCTGTTTGTCTATGCACGTGTCTGACTCTATTCAAGATCGAAAAAGCTGCGCCAGTCTTGAATAAATGTGAATTTGAATTCACATTTGTTCATTCCTCCAGGTTTTGCTGTGTAGATGTGTCCGGTACAGGGTATATAGGCAAGCGTGGAACATCTTTTGTTAGGGGGATGTTTTCTTGTTTGTTCTGTGTGCTCCGTGCTGTCATATCTGCTAGGGAATTCGGTATTGTAAGCAGTACTCCTTTGGCGGTATGGGCGTGCATTTATTGCATCATGGGAGCAAGAGTTATCCTGCTTGTTTTATATTCCGAGTTCAAGTTTCCCAACTTCGAATTAATTTGGTCAGTGTTTCGCTTTCTCCTCTTTTTCTAATAGCAAATTATGTTCTTTCCGCTATCGTTCTAATAATTCTTTTTATTCTCTCGTCTCATTTTTCTAATTGTAACTTTTGTTCTTTTTCTTTTTTGCTGTTAGCAATTTCTCTTCACACCAGGTAATGAATTTATTTAGTTTATCTCAGTGTAACCCAGCCTCTGACTCTGCGCTAGAAAACGCTTAAAGTCTTCCACAATGAAAAAGGCCCACATAATTTAACAAAGGAAAACAAACCATAAATGACAAGCCTTTAGCTAAACCATATAAGAAATTAGTTAGACATCAAGAACCTTTTAATTCTACCAAGAACAGTATTCAAATACTTTTTTCCCTGACCATGGACAAAGCCCAGCGTCATTCACGCGGTAGCAATTTCGTCAGTGAGTAATTTACACCATAGTCAGAATCAGGATTATCAGACTCTCGCTCATGCAACGTCGACAAATAACGCGTCAGACAAATAAAGAGAGTTCCCTGTTTGAATGAATGAATACTACAAGTTTACAATATTAACATGAAATTCCTTCTACTTGGTTTCACACACACACACACACACACACACACACACACACACACACACACACACACACACACACACCTGTGTATGTGCACTTCTAAAAACATAGATAGATAGATAGATAGATAGATAGATAGATAGATAGATAAATAAATAGATAAATAGATAGATAGATAGATAGATAGATAGATAGATAGACAGATAGATAGATTTAAAAGAAAATAGTGAATAAACAGGAAAACCGGCTCCCAATCTAAACAGGGACAAACCGATCCTGAAAATAACATAAAAGCAAATCATTCGTTTTTAATGCTTTTGCAAGTATCCTTACTTACAGAACATTAATGTTACTCTCTGTCTGTCTGTCTGTCTGTCTGTCTGTCTGTCTGTCTGTCTCTCTCTCTGTCTCTCTCCTTCAGGCTCAACAATTCTTCCGTCATTACATTCAATGGCTTGACAAATATTTAAATGAAAGAAAAAAAAGTGGGCGGGAGGGAGAACAAGCAAATGAAAACATAAAGCCAAGTATATACATCACATACATATATCCTATTGTAAATATTATATATGTATACTATCACTATCTTAAACCTTCACTAGCAGCATATGGGAAACATCGTAGTCATTCCTGAAGACAAATTAATTCATACTGGCTGCTCCTAGGCCTTTCGTACGCTGCGTCCGACTGATAAGGGAGACTCGGCTGATTGTTTTTGGGGACCCTTGAGTTTAAAAGAATCCAGTGATTGTTTGGGGAATCCTTGAGTTTAAAAGTTTGGGAATCCTTGAGTTTAAAAGAATCCAACAGCACCCCAAAGCAGCCACACAAGGGTAGAAAAAAATAAAACAGAAAGAAAGTGTGGTAAGGAAATGAGCCGCTGAAAAACTTAAATCATTATATAAACAGTATAAAATGTAGGGGAAAATCTTTGAGCCTATCCTTGAGGATCCATTCAACGATGCAAGGGAGGTCAAAAGATGTCCAAGAGTCCGAGTGGTCAGCTCTGCTGTTTAAAAAAATAAAAAGCACTGCAAGCAGCTACGCATTGTGCAGAATACCCCTTACTTGGATCTCCTAAGAGATGCGATCTCCCACTGATCTATCAATCAGTATTATGCTGAAAAGTAGTAGTGGAGTAAAACAAGTGCAGCCTTTATGAGAAAACAATAAAAACAAAACAAAAACAAAAAAAAAAACCCCAAATAAAAACCAAACCAAACCAAAACAAAAAAACAAAAAAAAAAAAAAAAAACGAAAGGGAGGGGTGAGGGTGGGGGTGGGGGGGGGGATGGGGTTTAGATAATTTAAAGTGAGGGATATGTATTTAAATGTTAAATCGTCTCTAGCAGCAAGAGAGATTCATCCATATTGCCTGCTCCTATGCCTTTCGTCCGCTGCTTCAGACTGATCAGGGAGACTCAGCTGATTGTTGTTGTGCTCCCTTGGCATCAAATGAAGATTTACAACAGTCTATCTGTGGTGTTCCCACCACCAGGGGGTCAAATAAAAAGGAATCCAGCAGCACCCCAAATCAGCCAGAGAAGGGTAGACAAGTAAAACCAAAAAGAATATGTGGTAAGGAAATTATTTTGCTGAAAAACGAAAATGATTTTGTAAACAGTATGAAATGTAGGGGAAAAATCTTTGAGGCTATCTTTGAGTATTTGTTCAAGGATGCAAGGGAAGTTAAATGATGTCCAACAGTCCGAGTGGTCAGCTCTGCTGTTTAATACCCTGAGCATTGTTAGCAGCTATGAATTGTTCAGAATAGCTTTTACTTGGATCTCCTAAGAGATGCAATCTCCCACTGACTGTCAAACAATTAGTATTATGCTGAACAATTCAGAAGTGGAGGAGAACAATGACAGGCTAATAATCCTGCTGTATGACTTGGCATAGATTTAAATGAAAGGGAAAAAAAAGGGTGTGGGTGGAGGGATATAGAAAAAGTAAACATAAAGTTATGGATAAATATCATAAATGTTAAACCCTCAACTAGCAGCGTATGGGATCCCTAATCATCTTTGCTGTAGATAGATAAATTTGGATTGCCTGCTCTAGGCCTTTCGTCTGCTGGATCGGACTGATCGGAGAGACACAGTCGATTGTTACTGTTCTCCCTTGGCATTAAATGGAGATTTACCAAAGTCTATAACTCTGTGGTGTTCTCACCACCAAGAGTAAAAAAAAAAAAAATCCAACTGCACCACAAAGTTGCCAACGAAGGGTAGATGTTAAAACAAAAAAGATAGTGTGGTAAGGAAATAATTTGATTAAACACTAAATTCATTGTATACAAAGTATAAAGTGCAGTGGAAAATCTTGGAGCCTATCCTTGAGGATCTACTTAAGGATGCACGGGAGGTCAAAAGATGTCCAACAGTCCGAGTGGTCAGCTCTGCTGTTTAATAACCCCAAGCATTGATAGCAACCAAGAACTGGGCAGAATAGCCTTCACTTGGATCATATGTGAATGATATATATACATATCTCTCTCTCTCTCTCTCTCTCTCTCTCTCTCTCTATATATATATATATATATATATATATATGTTTTTGTGTGTGTAGTATATATATATATATATATATATATATGTGTGTGTGTGTGTGTGTGTGTGTGTGTGTGTGTGTGTGAGTGTGAGTGTGTACATATGGTGGAGGACGTTTAAAAACAACTCAGCGTAGTGTGGTCTCAAAACTTAACGGATGTGGTGTAGTGTATATGGACTAGTCCGTACGTTGTGACGGCTCCTTGAGGAAACTGAAACTGCCTGGTGTTTGGTGCAAGCTGATATACGGACAGTTACGCTCATAGAGATCTCAGAGAAAATTCTATATTCGTCAGCGAGAAAGCATCCACAAGTTCGGAACGCTTACGAATAATCGCTGGTTACATGTGCTGACTTCCCTTGCATTTAATAGCCGTTCAAGTTGTTTCCTCTGGCACAGCTACCATGATGATAGTCCACATTGTAAAAACACACACAGAGAGAGAGAGAGAGAGAGAGAGAGAGAGGAGGTGTGACGGACTGTCACTCACCGTTTTTCGTCCGATCCTAGTTTTTGAATCAACTCCGCGGGCAGACCGGATGCGGTCAAGCCGCTAAACAGGAGTTCACCCGTTCATCATAAAATTCGGGTGAGCGCCGCAATCAAATCAGTCTCTTAAGAAACTCTAGCTGAGATCCACTGCCCAGTCCAGCCGACGAGGGACTCACAGTACGTTTGATTGGACAACCAGTTATGTGAGTAGTTTACAAATTGAGAGTCTGGATCGAAATCGTTTCTCCCCATGTTTGGGCGTTGTTAACTTTCTCAGCGCCAGTAAAGGCTTGCATTCTGTAAAAAGAAAGAAAGTGAAGGTTTTGTTTTATAAAAAAAAAGAGAGAGAGAGAGAGAAAAAAACATTCATGGTTTTTCTGTTTTAATTTGCTACTGTGTTTTAACAAATATGTTTCACATCAATCTTCACAATAAGTAAATTGTCGTTTAGTCTTCGTCAGAGAGAAAGTACAGGAAGCATACTATGATTGAAATAGGATATGGCTTCTGCCTAATATTATTTCAAAGAAAAAAGAAAGTTTGTGTGTTTATTCTTTGGTAAAGAATTATAATGGTGAGCTCCGGAGGTGATCAATGGAAATTGTAGTATGTTTTGGTGTTCCGGAATGTATTTATACTATGGGATGTCATAAAGGAAATCTTTATAGATTCTGATGTAAAAGAAAATCCTCCTAGTTTCCAATGCGGGGAGCTAGATGGAAATGTAAACCTTTTTCATATGTATGTAGTAGTGACAGATACCAATGATGAGTAACCATTTCTATGTAGCCATTAGACAGGAATGTGTGGAAATCATTCTGTGAGCTATTTAAAGCCAGCTTTTGCTATGTTATGTTATATGATGTACAGTGAACACTTACCTGATGTTAAACAAGAATGCACAAAGATTGTGTCATAAATGTGAGATGAATATTGGCAATGAAGAATAGTTTTGACAAAAATAATGCGCAAAGTTTGTCATGTATGTGAGATCGATGTTGATATTAAAGAATAGCAATTTGAGGGAAATTAAAAAAAAGAGAGATGAATGAAAAAAAAAATCTTTTGAAATAGTGGTGATCCTGTAAAATGTTAAAACTTTTTTGGTTTTGTGAAATGATTTTTTAAAAATCCCTTTTGTCATGAACTAGATGAGAGGAGATAAGAATACGTTAATATCTTTCGCTTATTGTGAAGATTGATGTGAAATATATTTGTTCATTCAGTATGAAAGGTCTAAATGGTAGTCTTTCCTCGCCATTACAAAGATTATAAGTTTGAAGAAAGATGACGTCTTATTTTGTTAAACTTTTGAGGCATTAATCATGAAAGAAGTAAAGTGTCTCTTTCATTGAAATCTTGTCAAATTGTGGCGAATTTTGATAAGGCGCTCTGTCTACGAAGTGTGATTGTGTCTATCAACAGTAGACTAGACAGTCAAAGAAGTTTTCTCAGTTCCCCAGGTTGTGTGTCCCTGGTATTTCACGGGAACTGCTTGTCTTTACTTCGGGTCTGGGACCTGTGTTGTTGATCCCTGATCTCCACCGCGTTAAGTGTAAGAGAGGCTGGTGCCATCAGCAGCAACGACCGCCAAACCAGCTGTGCCGGAGACTCGTCTGTCCAGGAGACGACGCCCGAGCCCAGCTTCTGCGTCTTGTAGGCCAGCTGTGCCTTCTGCGTTGGTTCCGCCGAGACAGAACCACCGCCCGTGTGACAACACTCTGGAGTCAACGCTGTCCTTCTCATCGAGAGTCGTCGACCATGCGCGTCGTAGTGCATTGCCAGAAATTATTGTGCTTGCGTGTGGATCCACGGCTCTGGGAAGTTGAAGTTGATACCTTAGGTGTGGCAGAGAGCTACTTCGTGTATCCTCTATGTGATCTATTATTTTTTAACAGGAAGTCGTCACTTCCTTGTGTGTTTAGTCCCAAGTTTTCCTAGTAGACAGAGACGTCACTTCATCTTCGTGTCATCATCTCTACCCCTGCTGACAGCAACCGCATCTACAGTAGACTTTGGCTAGTTTAGCTGTGTTACTGTGCACCCATAGCTGGTGTGCGTTCTGTGGACAGATTGGCGTTTGTGGGCGTGCCAATTACATATTTATAGATATATTTGATATTGTGCACCTGTGTTGAGGTGTGGTACATGTGCATGTTTATATTATTGATGATGTTGTGTTTGTATTTGATGGCCCAGGCAGCATAAAAAAGAATAAGAAAAAGGATTGCTGTTGTGTTGCCTGGCTGTTTATGTTCGGTTGAGTGGGTGTGTGTGTTAGCAAACTCGAACACGCATCCATATTTCTGAGACATTGATTTGGACCGACAGACAGACAGACACACGCTCGACCACCCATCCGTAACAGGAAGCGGGGTTGGGAGTCTGGAAGGGAGGTAGTGAGGTGGTGTGTGTGGATATATTTTTGGAGATGATGAGTGATGAACCTTTCACAGCAGGATGATCTGTTTGACTTCATATTGCTTGGCGATAGCATGACTTTATATTGGAGTAGATTTTACTTACATTGCTTGCTCTCTCTCTCTTTCTCACTCTCTCTCTCTCTCTCTCACTTTCTATCTATCTATCTATCTATCTATCTATCTATCTATCTATCTATCTATGATATGATATACACATGCATATATACATAGCTATAGGTATTATGTATAGTATTTGAAACAATTGCAACAGGCTAAGTGACGCTTATCGTGGCCACCTTCATGTGTTGATCCTACTCATTGGATGCAGAATAATGGAAAACGTAACCCGTGTGACAAGAGATCACCGGTACGATCAAAAAGAACAACTTTTAAAGATCGCCAACATGATCTGGCGAATAATACGCCCCTTGAGTGTATCTTTGGAATCTTTGGAAATGTTATGATTATTCAGATCATGCACCGCCTACCGGCATCCACTTCCAGTGTTTTCTTTGTAGTTCTGGCCTGTTCTGATCTGCTGAGCGTGATTTTTGGGGACTTTGTCAGTTTGCTCGATGCAAACTTTAATGTGCCTCCCGTTCACCTACTCAGTTCATGGCATTGTAAAATAATCGTGATGATTGTTTCCGTCACAAAGACTCTGTCCTCATGGATGCTGGTAGCGCTCACCACGCTGAGAGCAGCTTCGGTGGTATGGCCGCTTCGCGTCAATGCTGTGTGGACGGAGAGAATGTCAAGAGCTACTGCTGGTCTGATGACTCTTTTTATCACTTTCATTAATTGTCACTTTCTCTATGGAAAAGCCTTAGGATCTTGTACTCACATATGCTGTGCTAATTCTGTATCCAACACCTATAAATATTTTTATTCCAAAACTTGGCCCTGGATAGACTCGGCTCTGAACTGTTTGGTACCTTTCATGTTGCTCGGGGTCAACAACAGTGTTCTTATCTGGACAGTTGTCAGGTCTGTCAGAAGAGGCACCCGTCTTCCTACGCAGCAAGTCGCCCAGGATTCCAGACGCCAAAAAGTGTCTTCATTGACTGTCACCTTGATTGCTACAAATACGTGTTATTTCCTCCTCAATGTGCCAGTACACATGTATGCATTAATATCTCCGATGGCTGACCGGAATGACCCAGTTGAGCATGCACAATTTGATGTCTTCTTTGTAGTCAGTCACGACCTGGCCAGCTACAACCCATGCCGTTAACTTTTACTTGTATATTTTGACCGGCAGCAAGTTCAGAGCAGTGTTCACAGACTTTTTAGATTTCCGGGCTATCCTTTACAGCTAAGTGCCATGTTGTTGGTGCAGGACTGTCCTGGCAATAGCAGTGATGTTATTTTTCACTTTGCATTTGAGTGCGCGGAAACAGTAAAGCATGGTGCGATCCCCCCAACGGTGATTTGCAGAGTGGGCATTGCTAAATAGTGATGATTGCTACTAAACAGAATCTGTATATAGACAAATCAAATGAAATAAAACCAGTACGTAAATAAGCTTTACGTAAACAGACCCAGAGGATATCACATGGAATTTTGAAGCTTTGCACGACTGCTAGTTAGGCAATCTCACAAAGCCGATATTTGTGTGAATAAACATAATCTATCCACCTAGTTATCTGTCTGTAGATCGATCCATCATCTATCTATATATCTATCTATTTATCTATGTATCTTTCTTTCTATCTATTTATCTCTCTCTCTCTCTCTCTCTCTCTCTCTCTCTCTCTCTCTCTATCTATTTACATATGGCTATCATGCTCTTGCTACTTACGGTTTTATGCTATGATAGTCATCATTCCAATTGTGCAGACTCTTTTAGCATTCGATTTTCTCCTATCTAAGACTTTTCATCCCCAACATTTTCATTATTATTATTTGCGATTCTAGTAAAGCCTGTGAACAAGCAGAATTGGATTATGTAATAATGATTGTCAATTTTCTGCCATTGCCAGAAGAAGGTGCTTTGCCATATATGGTTGCAACAGTTGATGTGCAGTTGCTGGTTTGTGACAAGTAGTCTGCACAAGAACATCCTGTCATAAAAAACAGATGTCTGCTTGTCGCAGTGTTTGGAATTTAGGTTTGTTTCGGTTTAAGGAGTTTAAGGTCAGAGTATAATGACGTCTTAAATGGCGTTGAGTTTCGTTGTTTTTGTTTCTTGATAAATAATTTATTTCTTACATTTAATGTGAATGATTATGCTCATTCTCCTTTAAACGAGCCAATAGCCTTACTGAATACAAATCTGAAGTCTGAAGTCTTTCTCTCGGCATATTGTGTTCACATATTTCGTAGCCATGATTTTGACACAATTAAGCATGTACGAGTATATATTGATAAAAAAAAAGAGATTAATTCAACATCTAAGTAAGCATGCATCCACAAATGTTGAAACTAATGTAGAGTGGTTACTATTTTTTCTGTGTTGCAGTTTTGCTATGAACGCTGAGGTGTCGTTGATCATCTGCAAATGTGATAGTAACAAGGCAAGACGATACAAAATGAAACTCCTATACAATAAATAAACTGTATCCAGCCACCACCATCTTTCAATATTCTCGTTTTGTAGAAAAATGAATTCATCTCGCTTCAAAAGGGATCTCTGGTACGATCAATACGAGCCATTTCGAAATATCTCCCACTTAATCTGGAAAATAGGTGAACCTCTTGTGTGTATGTTTGGAATATTTGGAAATGTAGTAATCATTCTGTTCGTGTGTCGTCTTCCTGCGTCTACTTCCAGTGTTTTCTTCGGAATTCTTGCCTGCTCTGATCTTTTGTATTTGACTATAGGGCCGCTAAGCGGCTTGCTGTCCTGGAACTTCAATGTGCCATACTCTAAAGAACTCGGCTCATGGCAGTGTAAACTGTACATGATGATGTATGACTCGACAAAAACTTTATTATCTCCTTGGATGCTAGTGGCCCTCACCATGCTAAGGGCAGCTTCTATAATATGGCCACTTCGCGTCAGTGCAATGTGGACGAAGGGAAAGTCGCAAATTACTGCCGGTTTAGTTGTAGTTATCATCACTCTGTTCCACTGTCACTTTCTCTATGGATTTGACATAGGATCTTGTTCTAGGATATGCTGTTCTAATGTCGTATCAGAAACGTATAAATGGTTTTTTAGTACACTCTGGCCATGGATTCTTATGGGTGAAAGTTTTGTTGTTCCTTGTATGTTGTTGGCAGCTGGCAACAGCGTTCTTATCTGGACACTTGTCAGATCTTCCAGAGCAGGCACATGTCTTCCTTTACAACAACGTACCGAGAATTCCAGACGGCAAAAACGAATTCCACAGACTGTCACTCTGATTGCTGGAAACATGCTTTTTCCTCCTCAGAACGCCAGTCGAAATACATAAGATCACCTCCCGATATGTTGACAGGAATGACCCGATTCAGTATGGACAACATAGAGTCTTCAGAGCAGCCAGCCACATCCTCCTATTGTACTCCAGCAGCGCCGTTCACTTTTACTTGTATATCTTAGTCGCCGGCAAGTCCAGAAAAGTTTCTGCAGATAACATTTGAAATTCTACAGTTATTCCATGCAACGTGAAGTTTTCGCACAGGACTGCCCCATCATTGACAACGATGCCATTTAGTGCTAGTTTTGCAGTGGTCTCAGAGCGTATAAATGAAGAAGTTTCCAACACTTACTGAGAATAACTATTGCTGAATGCTGAGGACAGTACTAAACAGACTTTTAGCAGTCTGCTATAATGTTTCTGTCTTAGGCTTTTGAAATTAGAAATGTTTAGGTTCCCGACTCTCTCCTGAGTCTGCCTAGCGATTACAGATACATACATAATGAGTCACCGTACGGTCACTGAATGAAGAAAAGCATGAAATAAATTAGAGTAAAAAAAAATAAGTAAACGAACAACAAACGAACGAACAAACGTGTAAGTAAATAAGTAAATAAAGATAAAAGTCCTATAGAATGCGATGCGAAGTTCTGTCTTATGGTTCAGAGTTCCTTTCAGCACAAGGTTGCTACCTTGACGGCACGACATGGCAAAGAGAGAGCTGAAAGAAATGTGACACGCTCTTTGTTAAACAAGTGCTGGAGGCTCAAGTAACAAATGCCGTTCATTGCCTGCACACATTCTGATCAATATAGCCTGTTTGTTTCTGGTAGTGACATTCAATTCTTTTACATTTATAATGTTACAGCCCACAGTCTTCGTGATAATGCTAGACTTACTATCAGGGACACATACTTGCCGAACAGGTGGGTGATTTGGTTTCTCAAGTTTGGTTTCTCCATGGCAAACCAGGCACATGGGACTTGAAGCTGTCTTCACTGCTTTGTCTCAGAGCTGAGAGTCACTGACTGCCTTTTTTTTTTTTTTTTGAGGAAAGAGGTGTTCTGTTATTGAAAACATTTATTACAGTGTCATGCAGTAGGTTCTAGCAACATAACATCGGGCATACCAAACTAAATAATCTGTAACAATCATACGGAAGATGAAGGCACCTTGTAATTCCTTTTGCATGTGCGCGTACTTGCGTGCGGGCGTGGATGCGGGCGCGCGCGCGTGTGTGTCTTAAGTGTGTGTGCGTGAGTGTATGCACTCGAGATAAGCACCTTCAAGCTAAACTGATGTTGATAATCAACCGTTGTTTTTTGTTGTTGTTGTTGTTCTCCTCCTCCTCCTCCTCTTCTTGTTGTTGTTCTTCTTCTCCTCCTCCTCCTCCTCCCCCTCCTCATTGTTATCATCAAGCTAAACGTGTATAATGCTGCTATTCTCTCGCCACATCTCTACAGCTGCAGAAAAAAATGAATGGTCTTCAGAAGACGCATTAAATTGCTGGGGCGTTTTCACCAACGGGTCATACTTAAACTCCAGTGGCCAGACAAGGTGGCAACTACTGTGAAGTCCTTCACAAAGTCCAGCTCTATTGAGGCGATGATCCTTAAGTTACTGTCTCGCTGGTCTGGCCACGTCATGAAAATGGAGGACCACCGGATATTCCAAAGCAGCTGATGTTTGGAAAGCTTACCCAGAGCCACAGACAGAGAGGTCGACCACCCAAACGCGTTACAGACAGGCTGAAAGCAGTCTTCAGTGATGTTAGGAGAGTTTACCCAGAGCCGGAGACAGAGAGATGGACCACCCAAACGCTTCACAAACAGGCTGAAAGCAGTCTGCAGTGATGTTAGGAGAGTTTACCCAGAGAGCCAGAAAAAGAGAGGTCGACCACCCAAAACAGTACAAGGACAGGCTGAAAACAGTCTGCAGTGATGCGATATCTGCCCCGCTGGTTTTGTGATGACAGCGACAGACAGAACACACTGGTGTGCTATCATAAGAAGAGTACCAAACATCTATGAAGATTCGCGTCCCATCAAAACCCAGGCAGCAAGAGAGCGTCACCACCAAGCAGAGACCACTTCAGCTGATTTCTAGTGTACTGTCTGCATGAGATTCTGTAAATCACGACTTGGACTACAGGGCTACTCCTGTGTGCACTGATGAATGCGCAGATACGTCTTCCCCAAGACTGGGGGACCACCATGACGATCATAATCATCATCGTCGTGGTCGTTGTCGTCGTCGTCATCATCATCATCATCATCATCATCATCATCATTGTTGTCGTCGCCGTCTTCGTCTCCGTCATCATCATCATCATCATCATCATCATCATTTTCTTATTTTACATGTCTTTCTAGATGAAAGTCAAAACACTCGTATCTTCATCATCAATTTCAAGTTTAGAAAGTGTTCTATAAGTACTATTAATACAATACGATGACACTATAAACCAGTGGGTGTACATGCATGAGTGTCCAATGGAAGTTTTCTTCAAATAATTCCACCAAGGAATTCATAGTCTAAAAACAACAACATTAACAACAACAACAGCAGCATTAACAACAACAGCAGCAACACCTCCGACAAGAACAACAAAAACGGGGGGGTATTTCCCACAAAATTGTAGGAGAAAACAACTTCACCCCCCCCCAACCCCCATCCCCCGACCCCCCGACACCACCCCCCCCCCCCCCCCCGGCAACCCCCCCCCCCCCCCCCCCCCACCCCTATCTTACCCAGTCATGAAACGTGAAATTGTTCAAAGTGTTACTAAGTGTCACTAAGTGTTACTAAGTGTTACTAAGCTATCGACTGTGCCCTGTCAACTGTAGTATGATTAGGTCCCATCAAAAACCCAGGCAGCAAGAGAGCGTCACCACAGTGATCCAACAGTCGACAAGGAAGAGTTGAAACACCAGTTGCTCTGATGAAATAACCATTCTATATGACCAGCGGTTGACAAGGAAGAGCTGAAACACTGGCTGGGAAGAGTTGAAACACCAGTTGCTCTGATGAAATAACCATTCTATATGGCCAGCAGTTAACAAGGAAGAGCTGAAACACCACTTGCTCAAATGAAATAACTATTCTATATGACCAGCAGTCGATAAGGAAGAGTTGAAACACCACTTGCTGTGATAAAATAACCATTCTCTTTGTCCAATAATTGACACTCAGGAGTTGAATCACCTGCTGCTCTGATGAAATAACCATTAATCTCAGGTGTGTTCTCTGCTGTCAGTTGACTTCCTTTGCTTTGTCTTCTATCCTTACAGACCAAGAAACGTTGTTTTTATTGTTTGTGCCGTTTTTGAACAAGCCTTGTGAATATGTCTAATATTGAATGACAAAATTGTATGAACACTCACAAAGTCCTTATCCTGTAAATAATCGTCTTGAGAGAATATCTCCTAGCTCGGCAAAACCCGTGTAAAATCCTATTGCGTCCAAAAATAGATACCATAGATATGGCAATTCTTTTTCCTCACTTTATCCAGATAAATACTAAAACACTATCAACAATGAAGGTTTTAATCAGTCTTTATGCTACAGGTCATAACGCTCTACAACATAATCTATGCGAGATCTGAATAGCTTCCTTAACAAGTTCGAATATAGAATCAAACTTCTAATACTTCGTACACAAGTTGTTGTAATGCATTTATTAAGAAGTTGATCCGTATTCAACAAAGGTTATTTCTTAATGTTTTTACGAAACCTCTTAACCAAATTCTAAAATAACATCTGAACTGTTTTTTATGAAGGTATTACTCCTTCGTAAATTTTCGTTCATTTTCTGTGAACAAATGTTTCGTCACCAAATCGCCTCGCACACACGCCAGCACAAAAAAATATTTGAAATTAGAATCCGTTTTGAGTCATAATATTATGATTACCTCATCATGGAAGCGAGCGTTACCTTCCTTTTATGTTATTTGTAGATATGGATAGCTTCTTATTGACTCCATACACAGGTAAGATGGCCAGATAATGTCCTTCTTTTGGTGCCTGGTTAGGCTGATTAGTCAGATGAATGGGACAGTAACATTCAAACAAATTCGAAAAGTTATTGAGAAAACACCGTCAAAGAACGTAGACAAACCAATCACAAGACAAAACACGACGTGTTTCGACCTCTTAGGTCTTCTTCAGGCAAGACACACTGCACTCAGACAAGGAAAATGAACGAGCAAGCACTTACCTTCATCCCATTTGGCGCAAGCTAGGCGCTGAATCATATTGTTTGTGTTGCGCACCGTGCCTGAAGAAGACCTACTAGGTCAGAACGCGGTCAGTCAGACCGGTGAAACGCTGATATTTGGTTGGATGGTTTGTGCTCATGCGTGCGTGCGTGCGTGTGTGCGTGTGTGTGTGTGTGTGTGTGTGTGTGTGTGTGCGCGCGCGCGTGCGTGCGTGCGTGCGTGCGTGCCTGTGTGTGTGTGTGTGTGTGTGTGTGTGTGTGTGTTTTCTGTAACCTTCATGTCTGCCGTTTTGCCGGCTCCGCAGTAAGAGCCATGACGGAGAGGAAGGAAACCATCAACCACAGCGAAAGTCCTGTTGACAGCTGGAAAGGCTGTAACACGGGATCCTCTTAAGAAGGCACATAAGACCTTGTGGCGAAGCTTGACTGTGTCTCGAGCTGCACTGTTTTCACCTAACAACCAAACGACGACTTATGGGGCTGCAGGATGCGCGCAGCAGTTCGCTATGTGGAGGCGTCTCTTTCCGTCGGGCTCTGCAGTCGTACAGGTTTGTACACCCACGGGGTTGCCTCCATGCAGGTTCTGTTGTGTGGCACTCGGTGGTCACAACATGGCGTCTGCCAGAGAGTAGTTATGTCCCTTTTCATCTTCATGTAATGCCCTGTGCGTGCCTGCACCCTTGTGTGAATACAGCCTTTGTGGAGGTACTACAAGATTCCTCTCCTCTGGTTGGTTCCGCAGTTGAGGACATTACATCTCTCGGTCCCACTGTGTGTTGGCTGTATGTTTGTTTTCTTCGTGCACTCTCCATATTCCTTCTTTCCTTGTTCATTTATACAGTGGTATTAGAGATTTATGTCCATTGCTCAACAAAAAAACACTGATCCGCACACACACACACACACACACACACACACACACACACACACACACACACACACACACATGAATGCACACACACACACACACACACACACACACACACACACACACACACACGCGCGCGCGCGCGTGGACGCACGCACGCACACACACGCACGCACGCACACACACACACACACACACACACACACACACACACACACACACACACACACACACACACACACACACACACACTACACACGGGGAGAGAGAGAGAGAGAGAGAGAGAGAGAGAGACTCATATCAAGCTCGTTTCTCTTTTATGAAATATTGCTAACATGTTTATATTGTGGAGAAAAAAAAAAAATGCAGTTTAACGGTTTGAACATCTATATCCATACTGATAAGATACATCTAGTTCATATCGTTTGTTCATACTTGCCTTCGTTTGTGTGGCACCAGCAATCCACAGGGAGCAGTCAATGTCAAGTCGTCAAGAGGCAACCCACCGGAGGAGACACTGCATTGCTGCCGAGTCACTTCGGTGGTGTTCAGTGGCGCCTGTTCTGATCTAACATACGCAGGACACCACCTACTAAGCCCCCCTACTGACGACAATAATTGCTTAGTCGCGAAGCCGGCGTGACTGAGCTCTCCCTCCGGAGGGCGCCACCACATCCGTCCAACGAGTTAGTTAGTTAGTTAGTTAGTTAGTTAGTTAGTTAGTTAAATAGTTATTTAGTTTGTGAGTAAGTTAGTCTTGTAAGTCAGTTAGATAGATAGATAGATAGATAGATAGATAGATATGCATTATTTTTTTCATTTATATTTTTACGCCCTGTCGTTTGAACAATCGTTCTCTCTGCTGTTGTTTCTGCCGTTCTCTGGCATGCCCGAGCATGTGCAGAACAGGGTGAGATCCAGATTTCATAGCCAATAACAACAGAACTGCCGCCAGCCACGTTTGCTTGTTGCAATCAGTATGATGCACAGAGACAATGACAGTCTGCAGAGCATGTCAAACAGAATCAGAGTCAACCGACCAAAACAAACCAGATATATGGAAGACAAATAACCAGGAGATAGATAGAGAGAGGAGAGAGAGAGAGAGAGAGAGAGAGAGAGAGAGAGAGAGAGTGAGATTAAGAGAGACAAAGGCAGAGACAGACAGACAAAATGATTAAAATCACCTGGAAATATCAGAATTAAAGTCACCCAAAAGAGAATGAATCAAGGGAAACTAATAAACAGATAACAAACAACACCAAGAGCAACAACAACAACAACAACAACAAGAAAACCACAACACCAAACTAATGTTTGTGCACAGCATGCACCCAAAACATTACATAAGAAACAATATCTGCAATAAAGCATAAACAAAGAAATAATCTCAATGATATACAGCAAGTACTTACCAGTCTCCTGATGAACACGTCAGCATACTACTCCAATCTGTCAAGGTAATCCAAGTGAAGGAAGATCACCATCACAGGTAATGTCCATATCCAGCAGGACAATCCAGTCAGTGAATGTACTCCAAGTGAAACACACATCACAGGCGAAGGACACATAAACCACGTAATCCAATGACTGAAGATACTCCGGATGAAAAGCATATATCACAATTCACCAAAACCGAAGCACACGTATATTCCAGGTAATCCAGTCACTGAAGGTACTCCTCGTGAAAAACATCACAAATCACCACATCTGAAGCACATGTAGTCCGGGTAATCCTGTTGGGGATATACTCCATGTGTAGGACGAATCACATTTCATCACACAATAAGCACAAGACACCTGGTAATCCAGACAGGGCAGCTACTCCCAAAGAAAACAAAATGACAGTCCATCACACACGAAGCACATAACCAGCAGGTAATCCAGCTGGTGAAGGTATTCCAAGTGTAGCACGAATCATCTTTGATCACTTATCATATAAAATATATACTCCAGGTCATCCTGTAAGTGCAGGTACTCCATGTGCCAAACCAATGAAAACCGATCATAGAAAGAGTATTAACTGGAGGTCATCTAGTAGTTTGGATCTCCATGTAAGAACATGTCACAGGTGAAAACATACGCACACAATAATGATTTCAATAAAATACTCAATGTGAAGACCAAAGCACACAACCAAACGATCAAAACAAAGCAGATATATGAAGACAAATAACCCAGAGAGAGAGAGAGAGACAGAGACAGGAGAGAGAGAGAGAGAGACAGAGAGAGAGAGAGATAGAGACAGAGAGAGAGAGAGAGAGAGAGATAGACAGACAGACAGAGAGCCAGACAGGCAGACAGAGAGACAGACAGACACACACACAGAATGATTAAAATCAACTGGAAATATCAGAATTAAGGTCACACAAAGGAGAATGAATCTAGGGAAACTAATAAACAATAAACACAACAAACAACAACAACAACAACAACAAGAAAACTACAACACCAAAAATAATAATTTTGTGCACAGCTTACAGCCACCCGAACATTACATAAGAGACAATATCTTCAATAAGCATAAACAAAGAACATAATCTCAATGATATACAGCAATTACTCACCAGTCTCTTGATGAAGAACACGTCAGCATACCACTCCAATCTGTGAATGTAATCCAAGTGAAGGAAGATCACCATCACAGGTAATGTCCATATCCAGCAGGTAATCCAGTCAGTGAATGTACTCCAAGTGAAACACACATCACAGGCGAAGACACACATAAACTGCGTAATCCAATGACTGAAGGTATTCCGGATGAAAAGCATATATCACAATTCACCAAAACCGAAGCACGTATATTCCAGGTAATCCAGTCACTGAAGGTACTCCTCGTGAAAAACATCACAAATCACCACATCGGAAGCACATGTAGTCCGGGTAATCCTGTTTGGGATGTACTCCAAGTGTAGGACGAATCACATTTCATCACACAATAAGCACAAGACACCTGGTAATCCAGAAAGGGCAGCTACTCCAAAGGAAACGAAATGGCAGTCCATCACACACGAAGCACATATCCAGCAGGTACTCCAGTTGGTGAAGGTATTCCAAGTGTAGAACGAATCTTCTTTGATCACTTACCAGATAAATATATACTCCAGGTCATCCAGTAAGTGCAGGTACTTCATGTGCCAAACCCATGAAAACCGGTCATAGAAAGAGGATATTAACTGGAGGTCATCTGGGTAGTCAGGATCTCCATGTAAGAAACATGTCACAGGTGAAAAAACGCACACAATAACATAATGATCAATAAAATACTCAATGTGTGTAGACCAAAGCACACAAGCAAACGATCAAAACAAAGCAGATATATGGAAGACAAATAGCCAGAAGAGAGAGAGAGGGGAGGGGGAGAGGAGAGAGAGAGAGACAGACAGACAGAGACAGAGACAGAGAGAGAGAGAGAGAGACAGACAGAGAGACAGAGAGAGAGAGAGAGAGAGAGACAAAGACAGACAGCCAGACAGAGAGACAGACAGATCGACAGACGAGACACAGAATGATTAAAATCAACTGGAAATATCAGAATTAGGTCACCCAAAGGAGAAAAGAATCTAGGAAACTAATAAACAGATAACAAACAACAACAACAACAAAAACAACAACAACAAAACCGTACAACACCAAATTAATAATTATTGTGCACAGCCTTACAGGCACCCAAAACATTAGATAAGAGACAAATATCTTCAATAAAGCATAAACAAAGAACATAATCTCAATGATATATACAGCAAGTACTCACCAGTCTCCTGATGAAGAACACGTCAGCATACTACTCCAATCTGTCAAGGTAATCCAAGTGAAGGAAGATCACCATCACAGGTAATGTCCATATCAAGCAGGTAAACCAGTCAGTGAATGTACTCCAAGTGAAACACACACATCACAGGCGAAGGACACATAAACTGCGTAATCCAATGACTGAAGGTATTCCGGATGAAAAGCATATATCACAATTCACCAAAACCGAAGCACGTATATTCCAGGTAATCCAGTCACTGAAGGTACTCCTCGTGAAAAACATCACAAATCACCACATCTGAAGCACATGTAGTCCGGGTAATCCTGTTTGGGATGTACTCCAAGTGTAGGACGAATCACATTCATCACACAATAAGCACAAGACACACCTGGTAATCCAGAAAGGGCAGCTACTCCAAGGAAAACAAAATGGCAGTCCATCACACACGAAGCACATATCCAGCAGCTACTCCAGTTGGTGAAGGTATTCCAAGTGTAGCACGAATCATCTTTGATCACTTACCACATAAATATACTCCAGGTCATCCAGTGAGTGCAGGTACTCCATGTGCCAAACCCATGAAAAACCGGTCATAGAAAGAGGATATTAACTGGAGGTCATCTGGTAGTCAGGATCTCCATGTAAGAAACATGTCACAGGTGAAAAACATAAGCACACAAAAACAACGTCAATAAAATACTCAATGTGAAGACCAAAGCACACAACCAAACGATCAAAAAAGCAAAGCAGATATATGGAAGACAAATAGCCAGAAGAGAGAGACAGAGAGAGAGAGAGAGAGAGAGAGAGAGAGAGAGAGAGAGAGAGAGAGACAGAGAGACAGACAGACAGACAGAGAGAGAGAGAGAAGAGAAGACAGACAGACAGAGACAGAGACAGACAGAGACAGACAGACAGACAGCCAGACAGAATGATTAAAATCAACTGACGGACTCCAGTTGGTGAAGATATTCCAAGTGTAGCACGAATCATCTGTGATCACTTATCACATTAAAAACACAACAACGTATCCAAAACGATCCAAACAAAATTAGATATGTGGAAGACAAACAACCAGAAGAGAGAGACACATGGGGAGAGAGAGAGAGAGAGAGTCAAGAGAGCATAGACAAAGAGAGAAAACTCAGAGAGATACAGGAGAGAGACCAGAGAGAGAGAGAGAGAACAGATAGAGACTACTCCAATCTGTCAGACAGTCAGACAATCCCAGTGACAGAAAAAATGATTACAAGCAACTGGAAATATCAGATATCCAAGGTAATCCAGTCAGTCAATGAATCTAGGGAAACTAATACACAGATCACAAAGTACAACAACAAGAACAACATAATCCAACACCTGAACCACCACCACACAAAAAGCAACATATATACACAACAACAACAACAACCAAGCACGTATATTCCAGGTAAATTCATAACACTGAACTAATAATTATTATCCACAGCCTTACAGCCACTAAAACATTACATAAGAAACAATATCTTCAATAAAGCATAAACAAAGAAAATAATCTCAGAAATATACACCAATTACTCACCAGTCTCCTGATGAAGAACACGTCAGCATACTACTCCAATCTGTCAAGGTAATCCAAGTGAAGGAAGATCACCATAACAGGTAATGTCCATATCAAGCAGGTAATCCAGTCAGTGAACGTAATCCAAGTGAAACACACATCACAGGCGAACGACACATGAACCACGTAATCGAATGACTGAAGGTATTCTGGATGAAAAGCATATATCACAATTCAGCAAAAAAGCACGCACGTATATTCAGGTAATCCAGTCACTGAAGGTACTCCTCGTGAAAAAGATCACAAATCACCACACATCTGAAGCACATGTAGTCCGGGTAATCCTGTTTGGGATGTACTCCAAGTGTAGGACGAATCACATTTCATTTCAACAATAAGCACAAGACACCTGGTAATCCAGAAAGGGCAGCTACTCCAAAGGAAAACAAAATGGCAGTCCATCACACACCAAGCACATAGCCAGCAGATATTCCAGTTGGTGAAGGTATTCCAAGTGTAGCACGAATCATCTTTGATCACTTACCACATAAATATACTCCAGGTCATCCAGTGAGAGCAGGTACTCCATGTGCCAAAACCCATGAAAACCGGTCATAGAAAGAAGATATTAACTGGAGGTCATCTGGCTAGTTTGGATCTCCATGTAAGAAACATGTCACAGGTGAAGAACATACGCACACAATAACAACGTCAATAAAATACTCAATGTGAAGATCAAAGCACACAACCAAACGATCAAAACAAAGCAGATATATGGAAGACAAATAGCCAGAAGAGAGAGAGAGAGAGAGAGAGAGAGAGAGAGAGAGAGAGAGAGAGAGAGAGAGACAGACACAGACAGACAGACAGACTGGAAGCCAGACAGAAAGACAGAAAGACAGATAGACAGATAGATAGACAGACAGACAGACAGAGACGACAGACAGCCAGAGAGACAGACAGATCGACAGATGGAAAGAGTGATTAAAATCATCTGAAAATATCAGAATTAAGATCACCCAAGGAGAAAAGTATCTAGGGAAACTAATAAACACATAACACAACAACAACAACAACAAAAAAACTACAACACCAAATTAATAATTATTGTGCACAGCCTTACAGGCAACCAAACATTAGATAAGAAACAACATCTTCAATAAAGCAAAAACAAAGAACATAATCTCTCAATGATATACAGCAAGTACTCACCAGTCTCCTGATGAAGAACACACGTCAGTATACCACTCCAATCTGTCAAGGTAATCCAAGTGAAGGAAGATCACCATCACAGGTAATGTCCATATCCAGCAGGTAATCCAGTCAGTGAATGTACTCCAAGTGAAACACACATCACAGGCGAACGACACATGAACTGTGTAATCCAATGACTGAAGGTATTCCAGATGAAAAGCATATATCACAATTCACCAAAGCCGAAGCACGTATATTCCAGGTAATCCAGTCACTGAAGGTACTCATCGTGAAAAATCAATCACAAATCACCACATCTGAAGCACATGTAGTCCAGGTAATCCTGTTTAGGATTTACTCCAAGTCAGGACGAATCATATTTCATCACACAATAAGCACAAGACACCTGGTAATCCAGAAAGGGTAGCTACTCCAAACGAAAGAACATGGCTGTCCATCACACACGAAGAAGCACATATCCACCAGGTACTGCAGTTGGTGAAGGTATTCCAAGTGTAGAACGAATCTTCTTCCTTGACTTATATAAATATACTCCACGACATCCTGTAAGTGCAAGACACCTGTAATCCAGAAAGGGCAGCTACTCCAAAGGAAACGAAATGGCAGTCCATCACACACGAAGCACATAACCAGCAGCTACTCCATTTGGTGAAGGTATTCCAAGTGTAGCACGAATCATCTTTGATCACTTACCACATAAATATACACCACGTCATCCAGTGAGAGCAGGTACTCCATGTGCCAAACCCATGAAAACCGGTCATAGAAAGAGATATTAACTGGAGGTCATCTGGGTAGTTTGGATCCATGTAAGAAACATGTCACAGGTGAAGTACATACGCACACAATAACAACGTCAATAAAATACTCAATGTGAAGACCAAAGCCCACAAACCAAACGATCAAAACAAAGCAGATATATGGAAGACAAATATCCAGAAGAGAGAGAGAGAGAGAGAGAGAGAGAGAGAGAGAGAGAGAGAGAGACAGACAGACAGACAGACAGACAGACAGACAGACAGACAGACAGACAGACAGACAGAAAGACAGATAGACAGATAGATAGACAGACAGACAGAGAGACACAGACAGCCAGAGAGACAGACAGATCGACAGATGGACAGACTGATTAAAATCAACTGGAAATATCAGAATTAAGGTCACCCAAAGGAGAAAGTATCTAGGGAAACTAATAAACACATAAACACACAAACAAACAACAACAACAAAACTACAACACCAAATTAATAATTATTGTGCACAGTCTTACAGGCAACCAAACATTAGATAAGAAACAATATCTTCAATAAAGCAAAAACAAAAGACATAATCTCAATGATATACAGCAAGTACTCACCAGTCTCCTGATGAAGAACACGTCAGCATACCACTCCAATCTGTCAAGGTAATCCAAGTGAAGGAAGATCACCATCACAGGTAATGTCCATATCCAGCAGGTAATCCAGTCAGTGAATGTACTCCAAGTGAAACACACATCACAGGCGAAGGACACATAAACTGCGTAATCCAATGACTGAAGGTATTCCGGATGAAAAGCATATATCACAATTCACCAAAACCGAAGCACGTATATTCCAGGTAATCCAGTCACTGAAGGTACTCCTCGTGAAAAAACATCACAAATCACCACATCTGAAGCACATGTAGTCCGGGTAATCCTGTTTGGGATGTACTCCAAGTGTAGGACGAATCACATTTCATCACACAATAAGCACAAGACACCTGGTAATCCAGAAAGGGCAGCTACTCCAAAGGAAACGAAATGGCAGTCCATCACACACCAAGCACATAACCAGCAGCTACTCCAGTTGGTGAAGATATTCCAAGTGTAGCACGAATCATCTTTGATCACTTACCAAATAAATATCCCCAGGTCATCCAGTCAGTGCAGGTACTAATACTCCATGGGGCACAACCAACAAAAAACTACCACACCAAATTAAAAATTAACTGGAGGTGCACAGGGTACAGGCAACCAAACCATTAGATAAGAAACATGATCTTCAATAAAGCAAAAACAAAGAACATAATCTCAATGATATACAGCAAATACTCACCAGTCTCCTGATGAAGAACACGTCAGCATACCACTCCAATCTGTCAAGACAAAATCCAAGTGAAGGAAGAGATCACCATCACAGGTAATGTCCATATCCAGCAGGTAATCCAGTCAGTGAATGTACTCCAAGTGAAACACACATCACAGGTGAAGGACACATAAACTGCATAATCCAATGACTGAAGGTATTCCGGATGAAAAGCATATATCACAATTCACCAAAACCGAAAGCACGTATATTCCAGGTAATCCAGTCACTGAAGGTACTCCTCGTGAAAAAAATCACAAATCACCACATCTGAAGCACATGTAGTCCGGGTAATCCTGTTTGGGATGTACTCCAAGTGTAGGACGAATCACATTTCATCACATAATAAGCACAAGACACCTGGTAATCCAGAAAGGGCAGCTACTCCAAAGGAAACGAAATGGAAGTCCATCACACACCAAGCACATAACCAGCAGCTACTCAAGTTGGTGAAGATATTCCAAGTGTAGCACGAATCATCTTTGATCACTTACCACATTAATATACTCCCACGTCATCCAGTCAGTGCAGGTACTCCATGTGCCAAACCCATGAAAACCGGTCATAGAAAGAGGATATTAACTGGAGGTCATCTGGGTAGTCAGGATCTCCATGTAAGAAACATGTCACAGGTGAAGAACATACGCACACAATAACAACGTCAATAAAATACTCAATGTGAAGACCAAAGCACACAACCAAACGATCAAAACAAAGCAGATATATGGAAGACAATATACCAGAAGAATCCTGTTTGAGAGACTCCAGAGAGGAGAGAGAGAGAGAGAGAGAGAGAGAGAGAGAGAGACAGAGAGACAAGACAGATGGACAGACAGACAGACAGACTCCAGAGACAGACAGACAGCAGACAGACAGACAGACAGACAGACAGAGACAGGACAAAATGATTAAAATCAAGTGGAAATATAGAATTAAAGTCAATCAAGGAGAAAAGTATCTAGGGAAAAATAAATATGCACAGCTAGAACAACAAATACAACAACAACAACAAGAACAAAACAACCACAAGACCAAATTAATAATTATTGTGCACAGCCTTACACAGGCACCAAAACATTAGATAAGAAACAATATCTTCAATAAAGCATAAACAAAGACATAATCTCAATGATATACAGCAAGTACTCACCAGTCTCCTGATGAAGAACACGTCAGCATACCACTCCAATCTGTCAAGGTAATCCAAGTGAAGGAAGATCACCATCACAGGTAATGTCCATATCCAGCAGGTAATCCAGTCAGTGAATGTACTCAAGTGAAACACACATCACAGGCGAAGGACACATATAACTGCGTAATCCAATGACTGAAGGTATTCCGGATGAAAAGCATATATCACAATTCACCAAAACCGAAGCACGTATATTCCAGGTAATCCAGTCACTGAAGGTACTCCTCGTGAAAAACATCACAAATCACCACATCTGAAGCACATGTAGTCCGGGTAATCCTGTTTGGGATGTACTCCAAGTGTAGGACGAATCACATTTCATCACACAATAAGCACAAGACACCTGGTAATCCAGAAAGGGCAGCTACTCCAAAGGAAACGAAATGGAAGTCCATCACACACCAAGCACATAACCAGCAGCTACTCCAGTTGGTGAAGGTATTCCAAGTGTAGCACGAATCATCTTTGATCACTTACCACATAAATATACTCCAGGTCATCCAGTGAGTGCAGGTACTCCATGTGCCAAACCCATGAAAACCGGTCATAGAAAGAGGATATTAACTGGAGGTCATCTGGGTAGTTTGGATCTCCATGTAAGAAACATGTCACAGGTGAAGAACATACGCACACAATAACAACGTCAATAAAATACTCAATGTGAAGACCAAAGCACACAACCAAAACGATCAAAACAAAGCAGATATATGGAAGACAAATATCCAGAAGAGAGAGAGAGAGAGAGAGAGAGAGAGAGAGAGAGAGAGAGAGAGAGACAGACAGACAGACAGACAGACAGACAGACAGACAGAAAGAGAGAGAGACAGACAGATAGACAGACAGACAGACAGATAGATAGACAGACAGACAGACAGAGATGACAGACAGCCAGAGAGACAGACAGATCGACAGATGGACAGATGATTAAAATCAACTGGAAATATCAGAATTAAGGTCAATCAAAGGAGAAAGTATCTAGGGAAACTAATAAACACATAAACAACAACAACAACAACAACAACACAAAAAGACAACCCACACCAAATTAATAATTATTGTGCACAGCTTACAGGCAACCAAACATTAGATAAGAAACAATATCTTCAATAAAGCATAAACACAGAACATAATCTCAATGATATACAGCAAGTACTCACCAGTCTCCTGATGAAGACACGTCAGCATACCACTCCAATCTGTCAAGGTAATCCAAGTGAAGGAAGATCACCATCACAGGTAATGTCCATATCCAGCAGGTAATCCAGTCAGTGAATGTACTCCAAGTGAAACACACATCACAGGCGAAGGACACATAAACTGCGTAATCCAATGACTGAAGGTATTCCGGATGAAAAGCATATATCACAATTCACCAAAACCGAAGCACGTATATTCCAGGTAATCCAGTCACTGAAGGTACTCCTCGTGAAAAACATCACAAATCACCACATCTGAAAGCACATGTAGTCCGGGTAATCCTGTTTGGGATGTACTCCAAGTGTAGGACGAATCACATTTCATCACACAATAAGCACAAGACACCTGGTAATCCAGAAAGGGCAGCTACTCCAAAGGAAACGAAATGGCAGTCCATCACACACACGAAGCACATAACCAGCAGCTACTCCACTTGTGAAGGTATTCCAAGTGTAGCACGAATCATCTTTGATCACTTACCACATAAATATACTCCAGGTCATCCAGTGAGAGCAGGTACTCCATGTGCCAAACCCATGAAAACCGGTCATAGAAAGAGGATATTAACTGGAGGTCAACTGGGTAGTTTGGATCATATGGAAGACAAATATCCAGAAGAGAGAGAGAGAGAGACAAAGAGAGAGAGACAGAGAGAGACAGAAAGACAGACAGACAGACAGATAGACAGACAGACACACAGAAAGACAGACAGACAGATAGATAGACAGACAGACAGATAGATAGACAGACAGACAGACAGAGATGACAGACAGCCAGAGAGACAGACAGATCGACAGATGGACAGACTGATTAAAATCAACTGGAAATATGAAAATTAAGGTCAGCCAAAGGAGAAAGTATCTAGGGAATCTATAAAACAATAAACAACAACAACAACAACACGAAGAAAACTAAACTACAACACCAAATTAATAATTATTGTGCACAGTCCTCTAAAGGCAACCCAAACATTAGATAAGAACAA